>PNEQ01059606.1:0-60115 GCA_003012365.1 Medauroidea extradentata
TACAGCCCTATGACAAACCACACTGCGATCAATCTAAATGTTTTTCTCTCTGCTCTATTCTGCCGTAACCCACTCTATTAATACAGAGAGTAATTATGTTTACATTATACTTAACACAATATACATTACAACAGCATAATAAATGATTTTAAATCTTACTACCTTAAAATAACATGCCAGGGTTTTACCGAGTTACTAATACTACTAATACGTGCATAAATGTCTTAACGTCCCCAACATGGACTCTCATTTACATACTGTAATCTCCACGAGATATCGTGGTATGTTACAATATATATATATATATATATATATATATATATATATATATATAGTCTTTTTTTTTCTCTGTTTAATTGGTATTCAAAACGAAACTCCCTGCACGACATTGGGGATGTATAAAAAAGTTAAATAATTCCAATGTAAAATTAAATTTAATTAATATATTCTCGAGTAAATGTTACAAACTTCTGAATGTTATTTCTTACGGAGAAAATGTTGCAATAATGTCGATTTACTTATATCCGGGATCTCGTCTAGTAGTGGAACATGTACAATTTATTACATTATTTAGAACGGGGTCATAAACGAGTAACCATTATTTCATTTTTGTCCTTCAAGCAATTTCTAAAATACGGCAGTAAATGAGAATTTTTCCTGAAAGTTCGAAAGCGTTCTACCACTCGTATTATTCGATCTAGACCATGGCTGGAGTGTCTCCATCCTTGTATTTTTATCTCGCGAAAAACCTATCAACATTTTCCGCCGTGTTTTAGATACACTAATAATTCAAAATACTGAAGTGAAACATAAAATAGTTTTACATACGTTCGACCAGACATTTCTAATGCTGTGCTTTACTTTACCCGGAAATCAGCCACCATTCTATCTTACCCTCCCGCCGTCTGCCGCCTCGGTAAACCGATGTGAAAACCCGTTCAACTTTGCAGGCCCCCTTCTAATCCCATCTCGTTTACAACGATCTCATTTTTGTTCACAACCCCCCCCCCCACAGTCAAAGTGTCTCACCACCCTTACAAAAAAAAGTTCCCCTATGACCGCGACTACCTGTACGTGTCGGGAAATTAATCATATACGACCTTGCTTCCTTCTCGTGGGACCGCAAAACAACGTCCCTGACCCTTGTAGGAGTTTTTGTTTGATCTGCACTCCCTCGTGGCACTGCCAGTCTTTCGCGGTTCGTGTAAGTCCTGCTGTAATTTTGTTGTACCATGAGCATCGCGACATATTTTTTATTCTGTTATGTCCTTTGTTATTACGTTTTGCTCCCTGGTCTGTCCATGGTAAGCTTGAAATATTCATAATCCTCCGAAAAAAAAAATTAGTTTATGAAATGTTTAAAACACACATGCACTGGATGTTAAATAAAGTTTTAGCAATTCTGAATAATACATAAGGGGCACATCCAGTACAACACTGGAAAAATTAGAACTGATGTACATTTTAAAATCAGTTAATCTGATAAAACCATTGAAGAGCGATTGTTACGATATTCTAGTGTGTACAGATCTCAGAATGGTTAAAACCGAAAGAGGCAGAAGAATTTTGTTTTCGATATAATGAAAAATACAAGAAAAACAAAACCTACAGCAATTCGTAAATATCTTATAGAATTGTCTGGTATTGTTTCCAATAATTTTTAAACTAAAACTACCAGCACACCCGCAACTTTGCTCGCGTGTATTACTCAGAGCAGATACCTCTTTGTACCCCAGATAGGTAGTTCAGTCACGTCGTTACATAAAAATGAATGAGATCGATATATATCGATTGTGAATCGAAAATGTATTTTACCTTTTTTTAACTTGTTTGGGGCCGAATTAGGAAAATATAGTTTAATAGTATTTGGGATATTGATAAAAGCATCAATATAAAGCAAAGAGCACTTCGATATCTCGACTGGTTTGATAGCTATGGAGGAATAATCGAAAACACATTTAACGTATTTTCGCCCCCTTAATTAAATAATTTCGAAACGTCGTGGAGTCCTGTCATTGACATTTGTATACGTAACCAATTGAAGTATAAATCACGACGATAGTCAATTGTATTTCGGTGATATAGACGATTCATAAGAAACACATGTTGCCCTTTTGTACTGCTTCAGGGTCGAATTTCAAAAAAGCCTAAAACTGCTTATTGGGTATTTACGTAAGCAACATTTTGAAGTAGTAGTATGATTATGACGAAGTTGGTGCATGGAGCCGGAGTGAGGATTTCTGTCGAGGATTTGACCGCCATGTTGTGACATCACGACCCCGACCGCCATGTTGGATGACCTTGACCTTTAACCATGACCTTGATCTTTAACCATGACCTTGACCCTAACCTTAAGTTTCAAATTACGAAAATTTTCCTAAATTTCGAAAATTTCAAAAACATTTCAAAAAATTCAAAATTAAAGAAAAATTGTAAAAAATTCCAAAAATTTTCGAAAAAAATATTACCTCCATCATGTTTCCGCACGCAATTTTGTTTCCGGCCGCCATCTTGGGGTTTCTTCCGAAAATTTTTCGGTTTCACATTCCATTCTAACCTCGCACGTATTTAATAAATAATTTTCTAGTAAAAAACCTTTAAATAAAAAACTTTTTAATAAAAAATTTTTTAATAAAAAACATTTGGTAAAAAAACTTTTTATATAAATATTATCTAATTAAAAACAACTGCCGACACGTCTTACCAGGACGAGCTCCATCGACACACTGACGCCCCCCACTATTTTTACATGTATATATTAACTTGTTCCCCCTCTCCTACTGCTACTCATTCCTTTAATTTAATTGGCTGTTAGTCACGTAATGAATTCTCCCTCCTTCCCCTACTTTCCCCTCTCACTGACGTTCGTGTTATAACCGGCTCAAACTACCATCCCCCCTCCACCTCACCCCATTCCTGACCCATCCAAATAATTATTTAATTTCCCCTTCTACTTTATATGCCATTTCCCCCACAGCCATTTCCACTAGCCAATAAGAAGCTAGCCCTCTTTCCCCATATAACATTATTTCTCTTACTGTAACCAATCACAAGCTACCGTCCCCTTCTCGTTAGAATACATTAAACTTTATACACTGTCCTTCTCCGTAGCCCAAATAAGCTAGCAAATTACATACGATTTCCTCCCTCCATGCTTCTATTTTTTTCAGTACACGGATGTAATGATGGGCTAAAGAAGAGTATGTTTTAAAAATGCTAAAGGAGTGTTTTACAAATTCAGTTCTGTGATGGCGATATTCACTTGGTAATGTGTTACGATTCATACGAAAGATACTATGTACAAGACGAACTATCATGCGACAACGATGAATGTTACGTTTTTAATATTCGTCCAGACTCAGTACTTCCGTGTACACTGAACGACTTGTTGTTACAGCGAAATGGTGAAAAAGTGACTGAAATTCGTGGCCATAATTCATTCACATGCACACTTCGTCGAACAAGAAGCAAAACAGTGTGCGAATGGAGAAAGAAATGTAACGGACATACACATGTGCAAAGATGTGGATTTCCTAAATGGTCTTCACAGTGCTCACATTTTTCGTGCGATACATACCTTTCTTCAAGACCGCTGCCAAAGCAAGTACATACACTTACCCTCAGTCAGACAGACACATTTAACCCTTTGAAAGAATACGGTTTCTGTGTACATACATTTTATTAGTATCCCTTCTCCTCTCATCACACCTTATATGCCCCCTCCCTTTTAACCTTTCATATGATTGGTCGGTAGACCCCCTTCACTCACATTCTAATGGTCACTTGTCTCCCCTCTTTCCCATATTTCTACACTTTTATAAACCCTCGTAACAGAAGGGAACGAACAGTCTCCGTCGTCTACCTCTTTGAGTTCAGTTCATATCGTGGTTTGTTCATTTGTAGTTAAAAGTATAACCGTTCATTTGCACCCGTACATTTGCAAACCAGTAAGTCACTTCGAAGTGCATATAGTTAACGTACTGTTCTACCGCGCCGGCATTTTGTTCCAACTGTCTCGGAAAGAATTCGTAATTGTTCTGCATTAGAGCTGGAATAGAAGAGTTGATCCGTTCTTCATTGGCAGCCACACACAGAGTTCCGGTTGTCTACAACTGATGTGAAGAAGGTCACCGTCACAGAACACAAGTATCGAGAAAGTCAAGAACCAGGGTAAAGCGAAAATTTATTGGACTCATCAGAACCTACAGACCAAAAGAAACATGTACCATCTTCCACCAGTGAACTCTACAAGCAACTACATGTCACCACCGAGCCCTTCAAGTTCGGAACTTTCCGACGACTACAGTAACGAAGACATCGAAACGGGTGAGTTTACCGTTGCTACATACACACCATTCAGATCAGAAGACACATTCCAGTACACGGACGTAATGATGGGCTACAGAATAGTATGTATTAAAAATGCTAAAGGAGTTTTACAAATTCAGTTCTGTGATGAAGATATTCACTTGGTATTGTGATACGATTCATACGAAGGATACTATGTACAAGACGAACAATCATGCGACAACGATGAATGTTACGTTTTTAATATTCGTCCAGACTCAGTACTTCCGTGTACACTGAACGACTTGTTGCTACAGCGAAATGGTGAAAAAGTGACTGAAATTCGTGGCCATAATTCATTCACATACACACTTCGTCGAACAAGAAGCAAAACAGTGTGGGAATGGAGAGAGAAATGTAACGGACATACACATGTTGTGCAAAGATGTGGATTTCCTGAATGGTCTTCACAGTGCTCACATTTTTCGTGTGATGTATACCTTTCTTCAAGACCGATGCCACAGCAAGTACATACACTTACCCCCAGTCAGACAGACACATTTAACCCTTTGAAAGAATACGACTTTGTCGATGTAGTGTTACACGGAGTTACGTACACCCCAGAAGCATTCGTAAAACACGTTGTTGAAGATGTGAAAATGACATACATTTCCTTATGGAGAGTAGATACAACGATGGAGCAGTCGTTTCGCTAACAGTACGAGACTGTGACACCGACGAGTGTGCTGTAGGTATTTGTAGGCCTAGAATGAAATTCCCCATATCGATGCAAGATATGAAGAAGGGAGTTTCTGAACTAATCATCAGAACAAAATATGACTATAAAAAACGTGAATTCGAACACGAAATTACTGGAGGGAATTTGGTCTGATGGTCCTAGGTTCGAACCCCTGCCAGCTTTTTTTTTCATCAGACAAAAAAAAAAAGAGAAACACTCTTGAAATGAATGCGTATATTATATGATAATAAGAAACACATACATGTATATGCTTGCATATACCAGTTTCCTAAGTACTACGCATATATACATGCATATGCTTGCATATTTATGCATGCATATTTATGCATATTTATGCATGCATATTTATGCATATTTATGCATGCACATTTATGCATATGCTAACAAGTATGTATGTATATATATAGATTACTTAAGTGCATTCCTTTCACGAGTGTTTCTCTTTTTTTTTGTCTGATGGAAAAAAAAGCTGGCAGGGGTTCGAACCCAGGACCATTAGACCAAATTCCAAACTGAGCTACCGGGACAATCGTGTATGTCAAGTGTATTTAGTTGTGAATATAACAAGAGATATTGTTTTTTAATCACTTTGTTACTTACTAGTATACACATGTCAGATTGAGCTGAGAGTAGTTTTACCTGCTTATTTTAGATCAGCACAAACCGAACTCTGATTAGATTATGACTGTTAGAATCTTTTGAGCATATAAAGGGATATGGGTGCTCGGGGCTGAAATAATAACAATAAATGTATCCTAGTACCGTACATTGAGCGTTTTACTGACTACAGGGTATATGGTACTGAGTATCGAAAGGGACTTAACAAAAGATTCTCAACTCGCGCAGGCGAGTTTTTTATGGAATGTTTAGTGATAACTAAACGACTCAGACCATCACCAGCTTTCTACAAACGAAACCGGGCTCTCGTAACTGTACAAAGTGACTAGCCGTCCTATGTTCGTAGAACAGTTTTATGTTATACGATATCAACTTGCCTACAGCAGGATACAGCTATACTCGACTGTGATCCATGGTTATTAGCTTTTCGCGTATATGAGTTAGAACAGCTTACATAGACGTAGCTAACTCCTGATGTCGTCATATTTTAATGGGATTTAAGGTAACTCGACCAATAAAGAAAATGTAATCTTACACTAATACAGGTTGGTGTGATATAATATTGACGAAGAAACGGTGACTAGTGAGTGAATGAGAGACTTTGCTCAACGCTCAACGACGTGTATGAAGCAACGTTGGAATGAAAGGGTGGGGAAAATGGGATATCTCCGAGAAACCCCGCCGATCAACTGCTTCGTCCAGCACGATGTATGCATGCGAAAATCCGGGGACCGAACCCAGATCGCCTTGGTGGGAGGCGAGAGATCTAAACCCTCGGTCACCATGGCCCCCTAACGAGGACTAGCAGAATTATGATATGATTACAGCGTATCACCTGTGCTGTTAACGACATTGGCTTCGTTGCTATCCAGCTTCTAGCTTGGTGCGTGAGAATCATCGAAATAGCTAGCATAGAATGAATGGTGGTATTTAAGCACTGATGATGTAAAAAGGAGATCAGTTAGTCGATAGACGTGCTGGAAAGCAGATCTTTACCTTCATTTAAAAGTACTTATTGTGTAAAACTCTAACGTTAAGAAGATGGCATCGGAGATCGAAGACGTGACGTTTGTATCAGTGTCTACCATTCAGCCTGAAGTGTTCTCTGGAAATCATGTGCATACTTCTCTGAAACAGTGTTGCTACTGTGGGAATTCATTTAGTACTCACTCGAATGCTCGTCGCCATGAACAAAGTCATTGTATGTATAGTGTATCGTACAAGACTTACCTGTGTGATAGCTGTGACGAAGTGTTTACTCGCAATGATATCTTGACTAGACACAGGTAAACACGCAAAAGAAAGGTTTCTCGTTCATCGGGGTGTGAATGCAAGTACTGCGGTAAACTGTTCTCTCGAATCTGTGCTCTACGCATACACGAAGAAAGCAACTGCAAGTTCGGTATCGCCTGCAAGACTTACTCATGTGATAGCTGTAGTGCTGTATATACGAATAAACAAGGATTAAACATTCACATCAGAAACTGTACTTCAAAAATAACTACAACATAGGTGAATGTAGAATAATATTATTGAGATACGATCATTTTGTATGTTTTCTTCACGACTGAAATAAAATCGTAACGTACCAGTCAATAGACTCCTGGGTTGATAATTTATTTTCTCGTATAATATTTAATTACCCTGGAGAAAAGTACTGACACTAGAGTGTTTAATGTAGAATAAAAGTAAGATTTAGTTGAACCATACATACATGAAAACTCGTATGCATAAGACTACACTGTACATGATGGGATTATAACTTAAATACGAAAATGTCAAGCAAGCAATGTTAAGAAGTAACGTGGGACTCGGTTTTGAATGTTTAAAATAACGAAAATGTTACTGATAAATATGACTACAACTGGTTTATTAAAATCAATATGTTACAAAATGTATAAGGTTTAAGCTTTAGGTTTGACAAAGGAAGTGGTGACTAGCTGATTTTATTTTATTCTTCTTCTTGGTCTTGGAGTTGGTTCTTATGAAAGAGTCTTCCATGATTTGCTAGTGATAAGTATTGAGAGTACAGGTACAATGAGAGTACCTAAAATATTGTTTTGTTTTTTTCACTAAAATGTAAATGATAGATGAACATAAAGTTTTTTTGAGGTTACATTATCTTGATGTGAGAGTGCTGAAAACAAATGAAATCTGCATAGTTATGAAATCTACATAGTTATGAAATGAAATGGTACTGATAACTTTCGTCACAGAACGCCATGTATGAGAGCATCTGGCAAGATGTAGTTTTTTAGTAAGCTACCGGCTCGCTCTCGAAAGTAACGTCTCAAATAAACATAAGAAGTCTTGCTGTAAGATAAAATCACAAAAAATATTGAGCTTGGTTTATACCTATTCTGTAAAGAAGAATGAATTTCTAAAAGAATTTTCGGAAAATCACAAGGTCTGCGTGGTCTGAAGTGCTGTGCGTATGGTGCAATATAAGTGAGATTTTTATGAAATATTAAGAATTAGCACTAACTTAATTGTATGGTAGCTGTCATGGGAATAAGGTAAAGCGATATGATGGTATAAGGGATGGAAATAGCTATTATTTTTATTGTGAATGTGTAAATTCAGTGTGGTTTAGTAGAACTGCATGCCTGTAATAGTAATTTAGATTAGATAGTGACAGGGACGTTTTTCTTTGCTGGAATGGTATTTCTTTATTACTTATAACGTGAGCCTGGTGCGCGCATAGAGTTGATACCAGTTACGGACATACGCTGTTTTAGGTGTGTGTGTGTGTGTGTGTGTGTGTGTGTGGATATGTTCGAGTATGAACTTGCTCTGCCGGGTATGTGCATGTGTGAAGTTATATTCGAGTTTGAACTTGCTCTGCATGTGAGTTTGTGTGTGAGTATAGTAAAAGTCTGTTTGGTCTAGCTGATATAGGACAGAATATTTTATTGTTAGAAAATATTATCTTTTTGGATTGTGCATCTAGGTAAAGTATGCCGTATATACTAGTATATTTACGAAAATGTTAGAATTTATAAATAACATTTATTTCTTTTATAATACAAGTTGAAACATTTTAGCATGGTATGTATGATTCGATATCATCCTATTATTTATGAATGATAGTTTCTTTCAGGATAGTAGCAATAGGAGATAATGTTGATATGTATGAGAAAAATTATTTGAGTATCTTAACTGACTGATCGGACATTCAGAATATATTAAATGTTCGTTAGGTTACGACTGAGTGCCTTGACAGCATCAGATTTTACTCAGTCTAATGATTCTAAGTCATGGAATGTTCAGTATTATGGACAAATGATTATGACTGTTATTTAAAAAAACCAAGTGATATATATTATGCGCGTTTGTCTAGTTATGACAGGAATTCAGGTACACAAATTGGATACATTCATAGTAATTATGTGACTTCGGAAATAAATGATCAAATGTTACATGGAGAATGATTTGGTTTGAGTTATATTTAATTGAATTTTACATGAGTTTTAATAGTATGTCCCAATGGAGTTTTGTGTGCATTGCCTGACTGAGTAATATGTCTGGTGTAGTGCAAGTAAGTAATGAAGGTGCGTTTGTCTAGATGAAAATTGAGTTTAGTTTGATGAATGAGAACGAAATGATGGTTTGTACGTCTTAGAAAAGTTTAGCGAATAATTATTATCGGCTATGTTTTGACTGACATGAATGTACTGGAGATGATACCGTATGCAGCATGTGCCAGCTATTTATATTTGGTATATAAGAGGGTCAATGTACTGGAGATGAAATTGCATGTAGCATGTGCCAGCTAATGATATTTGGTATAAGCGGGATGGCTTTTGGTTGTGTTAAGTTACATGATTGAAAGGTGCAGTTTATATATTCGTGTGGTATGGTTATCCGATTTAACATTGGAAATATGTGGTGATATTTACTTAACGTAAAGTAGCGAATAGTTTACTATGTGACCTGCCTCGGTTAGTTAATTAATGCTGAGATAATATTGAAGTATGCTATATGTTATGTATGGATGATAAAATGCTTTAAGAAGTATGGATGTTTTGATGCATACAAATCTAAAATGATAAACTGATTGTAGCTTTGACCTGTGTTATTAATTTAGTAGGAGAACAAATATTTCAAGTGATGCTGGGTTAAGGTGCTAAGTATAGTAGTAGGTAAGTTAACAACAAGTGTTGAACTTGTGATTTAGAAAAGACATCGCAGCAAAAAATGCCTTATGTTGTATGAAATATAACGGTTTCGTATCAGTGGTCTATGTGTGCGACGATCATGCTAACACGGACAAGACTTTTGATGAACCTGAAGACAAGTTAGCTAGAAAGACGAGTTTGGATTTATAGTGTTGGTAAAAGACTGAGCCCAACATATGGGACGGGGCAGAAATTTTTCACCAGTTTACCGTATGAGTCGGTTGCTTCATTAAACAAAATTGATATTATCGAAATGGAAAGTTAAGATAAACGAACTACGTCACCAGGCAACCTTACGTAGTTGCTGCTTCATATTCACAGCGACCGTGGTTATGTAGAGACTAGTGCGTTCGCCTCCCATCATTGCGAACTGGGTGTAATTCCTGAACAGCCTCACAGGCAGATTTTCTGTAGGTGGGAATTGTGGCTAATATATGAAAATGGGCTCAGGGGCCTGTTTTCCGTCCCAGTACCGCTCCATGCTCACATTATTCACCTTGGGGTGTAGGTCGTTGATTTCGTATTCAAATCGGTACTAACGTCATCGAAAAATGATACATTCCATTAACAATGTGGAGTTGACCTTGACGTAGCTTCAGCGCCTCCACCGTTAAAAAACAATAGGGTGGCCCAGTATGACGGGACTTCTCGAACACTAAAACTTTTGTCTGAAACATGTGTGGATATGATCACTAGTTTGAGTGCCACTGCTCTGAAATACTTTATGTGTCTCACTCTGTACATCGTACGGCCACCAAAATTTATCTCAAACATACCTAATTCAAATGCTAACTAAACTTCAGTTTTTAAGACTGAATTTAGCCGTCAGAAATGACAGACTTACCGTGTTTTGTAGTCTATCCTGAAAACCTTCCCCATATAAATGCATGCATCGTCGTGGGCTTTTAACGTCTCACAAATGCTTCAATTTTTTTACTCGTATTATCGTACATAAAAGCATACTGTACGCACAAATTAATACTTTATCATTTCTCCGCGACTTCTTCGCAACACTTTCGTAATATTTTCGTTAATTTTTGTAATATATTTGTGACTCCCTCGTGATTGCGACTATTCAGGATACATTTAAGGTTCATTGCAGAATTCATATCAGGATTCATTTCAGGAATCACTTTTATACCTAACTTTCATACCTTACTTTATATCTTACATTTAGGTATCACATTTAGATATAAATTTTTGAGCCTCTACTGTAGACCTTACTTTTTAAACCTAAATTTTGGATGTCAATTTTTAGACCTCGATATAGGACACTACTTTTCAGACCACAGTATTAAACCCCAGGTCATCAAACTACTACTTCTCCGAACAGAACGCAGCGAAACCTATACCATTCCAACATAAAATTAGAAGTGTGCATAGTGTCTTATGTTATTAATATCATCATATAAAATTTCTAGCTATTTTAGTCATATCACTTCTCAACTCAGTTATATAACCGTTAATGCCCCTGCGTAGGCCCATTTCATCTAATTTTGTCCATATTAATTGGCAAATATCTATTTAAATTGATATAATTTACTATCGTGGACTTACAGCATTGCAATAATACGTCATCCAAAATATTTTAGTGTGAGACAAAAAAAAAAAACCAACGAAAAAATGAGATGACAACCTTAGTTTGGTAGTAGTCAACACATCCATAAACCAAAACAACACACCATGAAAAGTCCCAGAAGTAATTGGTCAGCAATAAATAACAAAAAATAAAATAAACATCTAAAAAGAAAAGTCGAAAGACAAAACTAATTAATATGTAAACCTGTTTTGCCCGGACACTTGTTCCTCTGGTCCATGAAGTTGCTCTAGGAGCTAGTGGGCGAGGGAAGTTACCTGAGCGACAGGTCCAGTTCTTCCTTTACCTCACGCGTACAGTCGTACAGAAATCTTTCTGTGTAGCACGGCCTCGTTCTAGGCGCTGGTGGGCGAGAGAGATCACCTTTGTGACAGATACAGATCTTACTTTGTTTCACGTGTGCAATCGTACAGATTTGTTTTACGCGGGTTGTTAGTCTTCCACAAAGCTCCTGCAATGAGAAGGCGGGTGTAAGTTATTTTCGAGAAGAATAAGGATGGCTACCTAGTGCGAGGTGTGTCTCTTTATAAAGGAGCATTACATGTTTTTAATTGCTTGCCGCAATTTCGATCTGTTAAAGCCAGCGTCGGAAACTCAAAAATTATTTTAAATTCTGCCCAGCAATAATAATTGCGAAGCTTGAACATTTATGTTGTACAACTACAGAAATATTTCTTCCCATTTTGATACATTAATAGTAAGTGTAAACTCTGTTAAATTAAGTTGACAGAACCGTAGTATTTTTTACCAAGTTTTGCGGTCGAATTTATTAGTTATTGTGGATACGCTCTTATAAATAAAGGGCTTAGAAGCCAAGGTGCATAAGTGCATTTTCATGAAACATGAGTTTAGTGCATATTTTGGTAGTTAAAGTGTAAAGTTGATAATTTTAGGTGTGTGGCAGAGTCTCGTGGGCCATACTTTGGTGGTATTTTACAGAAACAGCTGTCGTAAAATATGTTGTTAGTGTGAGAAGTGAATATGTAATGAACTTAACTTATAACTTTTGACTTCTCGTATAGCTTGCCTGCTAAGTCATTGAAGTTTACAGCTAATGAATGTGCTGGATCCCTCACATATGAGACGAGTAGAAGTAAACCCGAAAATTACATCTTAGTGTACACAGTACGCGCGACCTCCAAATTTGCGTTGAAAGTGTTACTTGAAACAGTAAGTGTAAAGAATGATAAAATATGCAGAGCGAAACTTGGTGTTGTATTAAAACGGAAGTTTTTCCTACATGCGGAACACTATTATCGTAATTGAAAACAATTAAAATGAATATTACTGTACATATCTTAATGTTAATATTGTTTCGTAAATAAAACACTGAATTCAGAAAAATTCCCTTTTGTATTGTAACAGAAGTTTAGAAGTACTGTATTGTGATACACATCAAGTGGACAATGAATCAGGTAACAGACTGTCCTGACAGCAAAAAATTTGCATAGTCTTGTCAGTCGTTTTGCAATAATGCTGTCATTTAATCTAACTCAATCCAGTGCCATTGAATTCTGTTGAAATCTGTATTTGTTGAAATTTGTTAATTGAGCTCAATATTTTTAATGTTAGAAGTTGATAAATTTTTTCTTATAACTGCAAATGTATTTCAATGTCAGAACTGGAACCGTTACGAAAGACTTAAGCTTTTTCATGTTTTAAAAATGTCCTCACCAAATCAGTGACCAACATTATGGTGTTTTTTTTAGTAATTTCATTACCTGCATACTGACTATATGCATTATATTAATAATTAACAAATGTTTACTATAGTGAATGAAATTTCCCGAGACTACGAACAGAATGCAATTATTTCCAGTTACTCGCAAATTACGACTGGATATTTTTACTATTGATTTGGTGGTTAGAATCACAGTGCCTCATTTGGCAAATTATTACGCAGCGATTGAAAAACGAACCGCAGAAATTCTGCGGTCAATGGTTTGCAAATTAAAACCCATTGCTACTGTTAAAAAATTCTATAAAGATATATAATTTCAGCAATGCGGAGAGAGCATTTTGGTTTATCGGGTTACACACGGCGGCTGAAAAAATTTAGACGTATGTCTGCTGTCTGATGGGATGATAATAAAGCTACGTGGATTTCTTTGGCAGCCAAAGACAAATGTTTTTAAATACAGAGGCAAAGGAAAAAAACAGTTTTTTCTGAATGGTGGAGAACACAGTAAGAGTATTTTTGGGTCACATTAAATACGGCGTGGGCTGGGTAATGAAAACATTTACTGGAATATTATTTAAGTACTCGAGAAAGACAAAAATAATTTTCTCAGAAAACATTATATTGTAACTGTTTTAGAACAAGAATTAGAAGGCTACAAATAACCTCTTTTCTACCTACATTGAACATAAGGACTCCGCTTAATTACATGTTTATGGCATTATCAGTTATATTCAGTAACTTTTTAAAAACCGTTTTGGCATAGAAATGAAATAGTCACACATTAAAACATTAAAAATTTGACTACTCATTTTTACCTTGCATATTTTCCTGAGAAAATATTTAAGAAAGTGATTAAATTTCAGACAAAATATGTGATTTGAAGTGAAAATATCGACTATAATCCATTTGGTCAAAGCTAAATCGACGATTCATGTAAGACCACATTTCGACCCTTAAGAGTCGTGAGTGGTTTAATAAATAAAAATCCTGAAGTTTATTCAGCCTACTGGTATTAAGTTATTCTTACCCTGAAGCGAAACAAACTTTATAAGTAGATATATTTCGATAGTAATAGAGGTTTTATCCAAAACACATTCCACGTCTTTTTACTCCCTTACAGATTTAATTTCGAAAAATCATGAATTTGTTTTTACATTTGCATAAGCATCCAATTGAAGTGAAATATATTTTTTTGACGTTTACATAAGTATCTAATTGAAGTGAAAAACATCACAATAGTCTGTTATTTCCAAGCTAAAGACGACAAAAATTTCCCACTTTTTCACCTCCTATGAGCTTAAGTTGAAATTGAAACACGGAACGTACACTATAGATATAATACGACTGTTTGTAATAATTTATTTCATTTGTACATTAAGTAATTTAGAACATATTCTAACTGAATAACTAATTGCGTTGTCAATTTCGGCACACCACATAGTCTTCAAAAACATAGTGTAATGACGAATACAGGTAAGTGCGTATGTATTTTTGTGTAATGGTTCCTCCTGCAGCCAGAATTATGCATACACATCTCGTGTTTGTTTAACACATGTTTATACGGCTCTCTTTCCTTGCGTTTCGATATGCTTTACTTCGCTTTAATACACATAAAGTTATTATTACTTTTAGTTTTTTGTATTGTAACTACACATTTGCCCGACTTTTTGACATTTAAAATGCTCATGTCATTACTGCTGATTCATAAATGATACTAAAATAATAATAATAATATGAGATACTGTTTATATTCTGGGACACGAATTATACATAAAATAAAATTTAAAAACTCCATTCGCTTATGGCTGTCCAAAAATCATCTTACAAGCAAACTTCGTAGAAAATGTCCCAAATACTTAACGGGAAAAGTCCTGGCTTAGCTATAATAAGTCGTTCGTTGTAGACAAAAAAAGAATCACGTGTTTGAGTAGGTATTTATCTTAATGATTGAATGTATGTTCGTATTAATGAATTTACAGAGTAACGTGTAATTAAAATTAAAAAAAAATGCCACGTTTGTTTATAAATCTGTAAGCGAGCAAACATTTAAACGGATATGGTTGTATCAGTCAGCATGCAGGAAGTTTACTCTGCAATTTGTTTCGCAATTATCGTACAAATGCCACACAACATTTCATTACGTATAACACTACAGTCATCTAAACAGACATCTGGCGAAAAAAGCAAGCATTTGGACCGAGAACATTTCATAAAACCAGAAATATTTGCTTTTAATCAACAGTGTTCCATTAAACATTTTGCTAGATAGAGAGAGAAATGTTTGGCTCACTTTTTACTACAGAGAATAAGAGTTGATGCGGTACATTTACAAAAATCAAACTGATTAACTTGATTAAATATGTAGGGGATAATTTGTCGTCTTTATTCATTTACATTTTCAGTAAACGTGAACACTATCATCATCAGAGTTGTGAATCTAGAAGCAAATATGTTATTCATACTTTATGAAGAACACAGAACTTCATGCATGTGACATAGCTAGCCTATGGCTTGCATGAAACTAACGAGGTAAAGAAAGAAAAAAAAATACACGAGGAAAAAACATTTTTGGCAACCATAACACCTTAAGGGAGATGGTGCGCCAAAGCAATGCACTTTCACAATTTTCGTTATAACTATTTCCCCTCGCTTATTATAGAAAATCTAGGTTCGACAATCCAGAAATTATACTTTTGTACAACTTATTACATTACTACATAGTCACAGACTGTCTTATTTTTGGATCAGTGATGGCAGATAGGAAAAAGAGACTTTTTGTCGTGCTCCAAAAATAAGATAGTCTGCAACTATGTAATAAAGTAACAAAGTGTACAAAAGTGTAATCTACGGATTGTCGAGCCTTGATTTTTTTTAATAAGCGAGGGGAAATAGTTATAACGAAAAATGTGATAATTCTCTGCTTTGGAGCTCCTTGCCCCTTAATTAAAAATACTGTTGCCTACTGTTTTATAACTGTCAGTCGTCTATTGTTGCATCATGTAATTCATAATTCCAGGACGCAACATTATTTGCAGCAAAAATATTTGGCTTACGCAACTGTCAGTATAAAAAAAATAGAACGTACGTGATTGGCCTGTGTGTAGTTTGTGTTGAAAACTATGCCAAAGATGCGTCACTGAACAAGAAACTTAAGTGCTAAAATAATTAGTTAAGTGCACAGAAAATTGATTTTTTTTGACGAACACACTTATTATATTCTTTCACTGAGGTCATGCTTATGCCGTCTGTAAATGTAACTTGGCTGTACGACCGTAGTTTAGCTAAACGATTACTATTTCATTGTCCCATAGTAGTTGATGTCTAGGGTGATATTTGCAATCTAAATGATTTTGTCACACCACACCAAGATTTACCTCGAAACCTTGTGTCAATGTTTTATTTTTATTTTTAGACATATTAAGTACAACTTATTAATAAAAATATTTGAATATATACAAATTTTAAATGTTTATTCTATAACATAAAGTAGCATGTCCTAAATATAAAGACAATTTCTAGCATTTCAGAGGCGGTTTTCCTGCACATATGAATGTACTTTGAATATAGTTTTGCAACGTTTGGTACTGATAGCATACATAAGAAAGTGTAAGGTATGTGCATGCTAGTGTTCGTGCACATATTTCATGTATACAGGCAATTGTTAAATGTGTATACTATTGTTCGCGCACCTAGCTTACACGTAATACAAGCAAGTGTGAAGTGAGTGCACGCTATTGTTCGCGCGCCTAGATTACATGTAATACAAGCAAGTGTGAAGTGTGTGCACGCTATTGTCCACACGTATACATTATGTATAATACAAGGAAGTGTGAAGTGTGTATACTATTGTTCGGGCATCTAGCTCACACATAATACAAGGAAGTTTGAAGTGTGTGCACACTACGTGCTTTTGTTCACGTGCCTAGATTACATGTAATACTGGCAAGTGTGAAGTGTGTGCACGCTGTTGTCCACACGTATACATTATGTATAATACAAGGAAGTGTGAAGTGTGTATACTATTGTTCGCGCATCTAGCTCACACATAATACAAGGAAGTTTGAAGTGTGTGCACACTACGTGCTTTTGTTCGCGTGCCTAGATTACATGTAATACTGGCAAGTGTGAATTGTGTGCACGCTATTGTCCACACGTATACATTATGTATAATACAAGGAAGTGTGAAGTGTGTATACTATTGTTCGCGCATCTAGCTCACACATAATACAAGGAAGTTTGAAGTGTGTGCACACTACGTGCTTTTGTTCGCGTGCCTAGATTACATGTAATACTGGCAAGTGTGAAGTGTGTGCACGCTGTTGTCCACACGTATACATTATGTATAATACAAGGAAGTGTGAAGTGTGTATACTATTGTTCGCGCATCTAGCTCACACATAATACAAGGAAGTTTGAAGTGTGTGCACACTACGTGCTTTTGTTCGCGTGCCTAGATTACATGTAATACTGGCAAGTGTGAAGTGTGTGCACGCTATTGTCCACATGTATACATTATGTATAATACAAGGAAGTGTGAAGTGTGTATACTATTGTTCGCGCATCTAGCTCACACATAATACAAGGAAGTTTGAAGTGTGTGCACACTACGTGCTTTTGTTCGCGTGCCTAGATTAAGTATAATACAAACAAGTGTAATGTGCGTATACTATTGTTCGCGCGCCTAGTTTACACATAATACAAATAAGTGTGAAGTGTGTGCACGCTATTGCTTGCGTGCCTAGATTACATATTATACGAAGAAGTGTGAAGTGTGTGCATATTATTCTTCGCACGCGTAGCTTACATTTAATACAAGCAAGTGTGAAGTGTGTGCATGCTATTGCTCGTGCGCCATATCGAGGCGAGCGGATTTGCGAGGAAGTGGGGGAAGTCAGGGTGAGAAGTAACTCACTTCTTACACTTATCTGCCACTTTGGCGTTTATGACAAATGTATCAGCCGCCCCGTGCAGTTTGGATTGGACTGTGTACCCCAGCGCTGGATATTCCAAGTTTAATAAAATAATTCCTAGGTGTGATTCAAATTTGCGATGCTGCTAACAAATATCTACTCTTACAATTTAGGTTGCGACTATCATAACGACACTTTTTTGTACCATCAGTTTATAATCGCCCTGTTTTTCATCAAAACAGAAGTGCCTCAACTCATAGTTTCTTTTTCATGTAATAATTATCTGTAATTTCAGTTAATTTGAGGTAACAAAGCAAGTACCTCGAGCCAAATTTTTCGCACTGGGATAATGTAACTAAGCTTCCTGACCTAGGTGACTTCTCTAAAGTGTCAATACTCCGCCACTACATCCAGTCCTTGTTACATCTTCTTTGTGATCAGTAAAATCTCAGATGTTTCAACGCCATCAGAATACCTTACTTTCTCTTAACTTAAAAAAAAAACTTTGATACGTGAGCGCTGTTATATACTGAATCCTGAATGTATACTATACTTAATGTTTAGTTACGTATGTATTTATATAATTATAGTTGTTATATATACTTGTGCTGGTTGCATATTTACTACATGTACATGCAGAATTTAAAACATCTAAACTACAGTCAGAAATTAAAGTTTTACATCAAATGTCAAGTATGTAGGTTTTATGTTTGTACTTTATTGAGTATCAAAAGAACTTTGTTCAAGATTTTTAAATGTTTGTTGCAATGGGAGTTTACAATTTTAATTTATTGGTTTGTGCACATACGCCATTGCTCATGTTTTGCTGGTCAAACTTGTGTAAAAAAACTGACAGAATTCGTCTAGGATTTTATTTGTGTGTTTTATGTCGTTTTTTGTTCTTTTTTTATACTTTGTCATTCAACACAAATTTGATCAGCAAAACATGAGCAATGGCGTACGTCTACGAACCAATAAATTCTAAGAACATAGTACGTTACATCCGCGAAACGAATGGTATTATTACTGTTGTACATCACAAAATTATTTGTCGTGTGGGCGGATACATGTTTTCAGAATGGTGCGTACGCTGCTGGATCGAGGATAACTGCGGAATAGGTTGGCCGGACCGAGCCAATGAACGTGCAGTACATCAGAACACCGCACAGAGCTGTCAGTCTATCCACCCAGACGTGATGCGTGGACTTATACCTCCATGCCTGTAGCGCAATACAAGGTAGCCAGCAAGTATTCATTCTGTGGGTTTCTCAAGCAGTTTTGATTTATGTTGTCCCTCACGTTGTAGAGCTTGCATTGGTTTCAGAGGTTTAATAGTGCCTTTGGCCGACGGTTTTAGTCCCGTGAACCATGTTCCTTTGTGACAACCGAGGTTGATTTTGTGATAGTTTAGTGAAAAACGTTACATTTAAAATGGATGGTTAGATTACACGGTTCATCATAACAAAATAATTTTAATTGTTTGCTAGCTAAATAACCGAAACAATCTGTGTGTTACAAGGTCAACTTTGCTGTCACAAAGGAACCTCGGTTTAAAGTTCTTTTTGCTCTAATGAAAGCTTTTTTCGTTTATGAATTGTTTCTCGCAAACGTTTACTATTAAGGACAATGTGGGTATGTACATCAGTGCAATATTTTCCTTTTTTAATGTGTTTGTTCGTTTTTATGCAGTTCTGAGTCCTTTAATGTATTTATGTTTATGTTCGCATATACACTGTGCTACAACCCTGTTCACGAATGCATGTTTTAACCAAACCATCTATCAATTACTTGATCTTTCTCTTCTGACTATGAATTCAATCCGCTTGGTAAAATCCGTCACATTTGCAGTGATACAAGTTCATTTCACCCAGTTTTAAGGCTATGCTCGATATTTTTTTTCATGTTTGTGCAAAGAACTCGAATAATGTTTACCAGAATACTTTTGAAAAATTCTCGACGACATGCAGTTGTAAAATATACAAACGTATGTAGGTTATTTTTTTTGCAAAAGACTGCACAGTTAGTCGGCAAAAAACATTGTTGTTTATTTCGGTGTATTTTTATAACAAAACGATACTTTTCGTGCAAAATTTACAAAACTAAAACTGTAGGATTTATAACAGTGAAAAAGTCAATAACAACAACCACAACACACACACACACAAACACACACAAACACACACACACACACACACACACACACACACACACACACATATATATATATATATATATATATATATATATATATACATATATCTACACACACATGTATAAGTGTAAATAGTGTTGCTAGCTTGAGCACAATTTTGCGAATTAACTCTTCCTGAAAATTTTTCGTTTTAAAATGAAAAATGCCACATGACACATTTTGGAAGGTGATTCCTAATGAAACAATATGACGAAAACATACGACTTATGACCTAATGGTATTACTAATGCAGGTATGTACCCTAACAATAAGAGGTCTGCGAATGCTTTTGTGTGCATAAATAAGAAACTACGTGATATTAAGGACTAACTTTTCGTATAAAATGTATTTGAACAAAACTGTTGAAAGTATTTGTTTACATTTTGTAAGTTCATCCCTCTAAAATTAATAAAATCGGTAGAGGTTTCATTTCAATTGTTCGAAAGTTATAACCGTACGTTCTAATATTTTATACGATGAGAGATAAAAAGTTGACAAGTAAAAAATACTGACTTTGTGTGACACTCTTATGGCAATGGTTCTTTTTGAAATGCATTTATTTATTTTTCTAAATTGTACTAATAACACATGTGCCGCTATGCAACACGTATAACGTGTGCTATGCGGTTTGTCTACTACACTGGCGCAGTGCTCTGCGCATTTGTTCAGTTGGCATGTAGACCGTGCAAGTTTTGTAAATTATCGCACTTTCACCAAGTGACACACGGAAATAGTATTAATACAAATATCAATAATGAAACTTAAAAAACAAAAAAATTCGAACATAATTTTGTAAATTCCAGAAGTTTTTGAAATGTACTTGTCTTAAAACATGCATTTTCTTACAGTATTGATGTTCACAGATCGTGTTACACAGTTGCTGAAGAGGCGATCTGGGATGTCGGCATACAACTGACATGTCGTAGAAAGAAATGATTGTCAGGTTATAACTGATATGCTTGGTGTGTTCCGAATTATGTTAATTTATTTAATTATATATGGCTTTATGTAGCATAGTTATGGTCAGAGAGTCATTAGATAATAGTACTTACTGGACGAAATTTAGGCTCCGAACAACTAGACTGCCTAAATCAGTGTCTTTTATTGTCTACTAGTCGCTGAGATCGAACCACCGTCCACTGCTTCGCCACATGAACGAGATGCAGTAGCAATGACAGCCGAGAAACCTTAAGTTAAGTTTCAGGCGTCCATAATTAGTGTAGAAAGTTTCAGTAATCATTCCTCATGGTTTTCGTTCAAGAAACACCTTCAGTCACCCAACCAAGTTATTTAATATTTAAACAAACTTCATTCGGAACATCAAGCATGATAAGGCAGAACCTGATAATCCTTTGCAAGACATTGCCAGTTGTGCACCGATATCTCAGATCGCCTCGTTAAACAAAGGTGAATCATATTAATAACAACACTTTTCGTAACTTCAGTAATTTGCAATGTTATATTCGGACTCTTTACTATCGATGTACAAACACTATCATTGATACTATTTCACTGTTGCTACTCACTGAATGTGCGATCATTGACAATACATGCCAACTGAACAAATGCGCAGAGTACTGTACTCGTGTGGCAGACATATCACATAGCGTACGTGACATAGGTAACATAGTGACAGGCATTATTAATACACTTGAGAAAATACTACAAAGTAAATCTGAACGAGAACTATTGCTCTAAGAGTATCACACAGAATCACTGGTTTATGCAAACAATTTGGCCTACTTAAGGGGCATGGAAAATTAAGGCGTCGAGCGAACGACAAGGAATATTCAACAGTCGATAAAATCTAAATTACTCTTCTTATTGCAATTCTATTTTTTGCTGAGTTGATATTTTATTAGCGAGCGTATATTTATATAGCACTGGACGGTAGTATGCTATGATTCCGAGTAAACTTTTAAAAAACGGCATTTAAACAATAAGGGGTTGAAACCACAAAGTCTCTAAAAAGAGGAAAACTTTAATCTTTATAATTTTTAGTACGGTAATATCTAGGACTCTATAAAAACCTAAATTAAAAAATATTTGCGTTTTGATTTTAAAATAACTTTAACATCCGTAAAACACGCGCGCAGAGGTTTTTTGGAGAGCAAAATTATTTTAAAAACAAAAGTTGACTATTTTTGAAATTCGGTTATCATTAATGTCTTTACTGGTTTAACTAATGTTAGAGGGATGATTTTACAAAATGCAAACGAACACTTGACAGATTCGTTTACATAATTTTTATTCGAAAAATTGGTCTTTAATATGGCACAGTTCTTTAATTATGTAAACAAAAACACCCCCAAACTTCTTACCTTAATGATACTTATCTCCCTTAGTAATAACTTTAGGCTATAAGTTGTCTGTAGGTTTTTGTCATATTTTGTCATCAGAAATCACCTTCCGAAATGTATCAGTCTAACAAAAAGTTGCCATTTATTTAACATTGTAAGCGTAACTTTCATTAGCTAATTATTTTTTGTCCTTATGCTTTAGCTTCAAGTTCATCTAGTTGTCGAAAACTATTTTAATTTTTGTATTATTTGCAAATTTTGGTTTTCATTTTATCTTCAGAGGATATTTTGTGTACTGTAATGCTGATTGAGTACATTAAGACAATTTGACGATTGACTGAAAAAATTTACTCGCCATAATGTAATTTTTCCATTGCTTTGAAGATTTCGAAAATTGTGTTGGCACAGTTAAACCTTTACACGTTAAGTTAAACGATTCTTAAAACGTTATTCTTCCATAATTATCAGTTACAGCCATACCCTCGTACATACTTGTATGTGTTGGTGTTAATATTATGTGTTGTAGATGTGTATATTTGCGTGTGTGTTGATGTGTGTGTTTGTGTCGGTATGTGTTTGTTTGTACCACTGACTGTGGTTTAGAGCTATTTTAGGTGTAATTGTATAACGATATGAAATAGTTATTATGCAGGTAAATAGAAAACTAATGCTTAAATATACGATATAAACTGATTTTTCCTATATGGCAGCGAAACATAAGAACAGTAGGGTGTAACGATAATCTAAAGGCATTTATAAATTAAATGTTATTAAGTCAATAGGTGCTCACGGGAAAATTGTGGAGGAAACTGTCTAACTGAGAAAAAGTACTGATCAGAAGAAAGTCAAGATGGAAATCAAAGAGTGGCTGTGTAAATAGGTAGGCCACACAGTGAGGAAGGAAGATAGAGATGTGACGAAAACAGCCCTCAGTCTGAACACACAAGGTGGCGTTAGAAGAGGAAACGAATGTTGTGATTGAGAGGAAATGAATAGCGAAAGAGAAATAGAGAGATAGAGGAAGA
Organism: Medauroidea extradentata; assembly: GCA_003012365.1. Lineage (NCBI taxonomy): Eukaryota > Metazoa > Arthropoda > Insecta > Phasmatodea > Phasmatidae > Medauroidea > Medauroidea extradentata. The sequence continues at coordinate 23,548 of PNEQ01059606.1, forward strand.
TAAAGCTAGAAGTTGAGGTTGTGGAGATGTGAAGAAAGGAGACGAAAGTGATTAATTCCCACACAGAGAGAAACGGGAACATCGTTTCCAAGTAACGTAAATAAAGTGAAAAATTTTGCGTATTTAAACACTGCTTAAAACTTCCCACAAACTATTGTCGTAATAAAATTTGGAGCATCGACTAATTGTAAAATTTAAAACACGCAACATGTTAGACATTTGACAGATATATATATAAAGTGCGCAGCGTAGTACACAACATTTCATAATTGAAAATGCCATGTTTATAATTATGCCATTAGGCGTAGGAGCTCACTTAGAAGGGATTTTTCCGAACTTTTAAATTAAGGACCCTCCTATACAGGCTACGTCTGTGTATGGGAAGCACTTAATCGATGAAATGGTAAGGATGCCATTCACCGGCGCATGCAATGCATTATCGCCTCTCCGCGCGAACCACTCAGCTGGCGTGCAGTGCTTTACGATTATCCTTTCCCTATGGGACTTGCGGTGACACAATTATTTTATTTCTAGGCAGCGTAGTTCAAAGTCTAAAACTCGTTTCTGTTATTGTGTTCTTCGAATACGGTTTTTTTAAGACACGGCAGTCTGTAAAAGCTATTTTTGACCATTTTGAGGAGTCGAACAACATGTTTATAATAAATGTGCCACATTTTTACAACTATAGAGACTTAGTTTGAAGAGTGTTTTATTTCTGTTGATAAACAAATATGACGTTTATTAAAAGTTTATTAAAAAATAATATTTGTAACTCCCTGCAACGTGTTTTAAGCGCAGGTATGGAAGCAATATAAAGGGGTGAAAAGTCTTGAAATGTGATATAAAGAAACCTTCGATAATTCTTTAGCTCGTTAAGATATCGAATACATTTTTATTTCAGCATGAAGCTTACGCATATGCATAAAATGGTTGCAAGAATGTTTTTGAAATTCAACCTCTAAGGGAACTTAAATAATTAAATGTGTTTTCCGTCAATCCTCTATATCTCTTATACCTGCTCAGATATCAAGGTAAATTCTGAATATAAATGAATCTTACAAAAATACGTAAACAGATTTACAATTATTTTAAAAATTAGACAATTTAAGGGATGTAAAGATATACAATGCTCCAAATATCCCGTAATTTTAAAATTATTGTTTCTTTTTGTCGTCTTACTGATACGTATACCTATTTGAGCGATAACCCGTATATACACATTCTATTTGTTAAGAATCCTCACGAAGTATCTTGGCGCAATTGTTACGAACGCTGTTAGGAGGGTTAGTGTTTGAATTCCGTATAGTATAAGGCATAGCGACGGGAACTACTGGGATAATTAAACCGTACATAAGTATTAGTGGCGGCTGGCAGGAGAGTTAATTTTCTGTTTGAAGTATGAACATTTAAGGATGGCTTTCTCTTGCAGCGTGGTCACCTACTAAGGTGTCAAAGAGGGTAAAATTTATTTTCCCTGTATGTTCGGTATCTCTTAAACCTTCTGGGGTAGCCTTCTGCTGTGGGGGTGAAAAGTCTTCAAATATGTTTTCGCTATGTTGTCAGCATCTATTAACACGATAAACTATCGTTATATTTTTCCTTAAAAAAAGAAAAGTGGGCAAAACTGCGGCCGGGCAGAACGGGATACCTAAAAAATTTAGTGAAAAAATAAACTTTTCTGAGTAGTACATGCGCCTGCGAAGGTTACTGCCAAAAACATTGGGAAGCAGTGGGGAAAAACAGCGCAGAGGGACACAACGGGATATCCGAAAAATTAGTGAAAAAAAATTGTGAGTTAAGCGATCATCCGCAAAACTTTCTGAAAAAAAAAAAAAATTGGAAGGAGGGGTGTCAAAATGAGGTATAGGGGCAGAACGAGACACACAAATAAACTCAATGTAGAGAACTTTGGTTAGTTGTGCGTGCATCCGCGAAAATTTCTACCAAAATAATTAACGTTTACTTTACGGCGGTGGGAGTGACCCCGGCATGATCAAGAAAACACATCAGCAGCAATCTCAACAGTTTTACAAAAGAGTATAGGTTCATAATGACAGACCCCGGCGACGAGGTTATTCCGTTAAGGGAAGTATCGCGTGTGGCTTAGGGCGAAAAATTGTCCAAGTTGGGTCTCACCAAGTTGAATCACAATTTATGACAGCTAACATTACAAACGAGGTGTAAAGTTACCATTATGTTTTAGGGTCTCTTGATAGCGGGGTCGCCGGAATGATTTCATACCCAATATCCAAACCACTCTCAAGATCACCTTACACAGATCTTAAAAATATACTAGTCAGTGAGTTTTCATAGTCAGAGCAGTTTAAGGCCAGGCGTTTGCTAAATTATGGTCTGGGGGACAACAAAGTCCTCGTCACTGTTGCGCGAAATGCGCCTGCTTGCAGGAGATAACGTTATGGATGAATTATTGTGGACAATTTTTTTTAAAACGACTTCCAACTAGTGTTTGTATCATCCTAGCTACAAAACCTTGACGATTTCAGCATACATGGCAAACAAGGCTATATAAATGACTACATCAACCTTCATACTTTCTTGCAACGACAAACCAATTGCGAACTACACCTGTAGGACAGATTCACTTAGCTTAACCTACAATTGTGATGAGGCAATTTCCCACCTTAAATAGCAGGTATCATCCTTGACTGCTTCATCCAGAAGCTAACAGCCAGCAAGCATCCTAGGTGCAGGTCATGTTCGTGTGGCAAGCAAAATTGATATAACATTTGCTGATATCATAATATCAAGATGATGCCCAAAACAAAGGAGGGAAACGCCTAGGCTCACCAATGGCAGCGGCAGGTGGAGTGAGACCTGATTCACGCCGCTTGTTCATAACTGATACCATCACTAGACGCAGGTTCTTGATAGCCTCTTAGTCGCCGATTTCTCTTATGCCCCCGGAGGCCGTGTTGTCGCGAGACCGAAAGCCGAAGCTTCCATAACTCGCTGGGTGTTTGTAAAATCAAAAGCACCCCGACAGACTAGTTGCAAATCATTGGAACGGCGGCGGGGTGCGTGTAACTGTTTTAGCTGGGCTCCGGACCCGAGACTCTTAGTGCAGACATATCAGCGCTTCCCCCATCAGTGCAAGAAAGGTCCTTAAAGAGTTTTCAACTCTACTCCATGTCAATCCAACCTTTATGGCCCCTTCTTGTGGAGTTACTCACACAACGGAGGTAGTGCCTAGAAAAATGTGTTTAATATTTACGTATTCTTCCGAAATATTTTCGCACCAAATGCAACAACATAAAGTAGTTGTTATTTTAATTGTCAAGTTATTGAGCTTTGAAAACGCCGTATTTTCAAATGCCACCGTAAACACTGAAAACACATTTGAAGACAAATTGGACAATTGATTTCGTTTGCCGCCCGGCCGCAAGGCATTATAGTATGTTTTGTAATCTTACACTGATTTAAAAAACTGGGGAAATTTAATGTACCAGGTTATTTATAAGCTAACTCGTAAAATTTGTTCGTTGTCAATGCATTCACCACTACAGTTGAATATTTTCTTAGTTAAAAACGAAAATTTCACTGGTACTTAGTGAGTTGTGACGAGTGAAGACAGCAAGGTAGCTCTCGCACATTGACATTTTAGTCGTAGGTTTGAATTTGTCAGTTTATTTCAAATACCGGAGTGATTAAAACTTACTGCGAATCTATTTTACTGTGTAAAAACCGCCAAATAATAATAAATTGTCGTTTAAAGTCTACCGTACGAAGGCCGCATGCGTCAAATAAACGAACCTAACGAGCTAACAGTTTGAATGCGTCTAAGCAAACCTGCTGGCTCTTACAGACTGGTTATACCTAGCGTTCTAATTGCGCGTGTCGGGAACATAACATAACATCAATTAATCTATTATGCATACATTTTTCTTCCCAATTATTGTTACGTTTCTTGCGAACGCCTGTAAAAACTACGGTAGCAGCGCTGGACAGCATAACAGCAAAATACAATAAATTGAACAAATGTCGAGATTTCGTCGCAATTTTTTAATTAAAATAACTTATTTATTTCATGCTTACTGTGTCCTACGGTACAAAATACGCTGAAATAATCATTGCATACATAAACTATACTTTTGTCGCTAATATCAGACTGTTTCAGGTTACGTTTTTTTATAATACAATCCGATAGTACGTCTCGTATTATCACATAGCGCTGTCGTAAATTTTGTGTTAGGAGTAACTTTAATAGTATTGCTGCACAAAGGTACTACTGTAGACACCTATAACTATTCAGAGTCCCATCCATATCCGTTCTCACCACACAAACAACTGGATTTAACGCAATTTCACGAACTAAACATAAGTTGCTGTAGAGTTATCAATAAACAGACATGCAATAACAAGTCCAATGACGTCACAGGGTCATCAACATGGCGGCATTGGTTTTTACTGAGCTGAAATAACAACTCTCTTTACTAACGTTTTTCTCGGGTTATACGGATGCAAATAAAGAAAAGGTTGTACCGCTATTCATTAAGTTAAACGTACTTTTAAATAGAAATCAAATAAAAAAATTGGCAACTTTCATCTGTAACTACAGGCTCTCCAGAATCATGCAAACCCAGACGCCTACCACCAAAAATGCTCGCAGTTGCCAAAATGGTATATCACGAAATGATCAACAAGGGTACGTAATCCATCGAAAAGTTGCTGCGCCTGGTCAGCAAAAATTATGGTAATGGCCTCCAAGTGGTGATTATTGCCGTCTCAATGTCATCACTAAACCAGATACGTATACTGTCCCTTGCATGAAGGATTTCAGCTGTTCATTAGATGGTAAAAAATGTTTATTTAATAGACCTCGTCAGCTCTTTTTACCATATTTCGGTTGGCCCAGTTGATACGCCAAAAACAGCAATCATCACACCATTTTGGGTATTTGAGTTCCTAAAAATGTCCTTTGGGTTACGGAATGCAGCTCAGTCATTTCGGAGATTTATTGATTCCAACCTGCAGAACCTGTCATTTGTATCCTGTTACATAGGCTGTATTCTTATTGCCTCAGATAATGAATAGGAACATCGTGAACCATTCTGTAGTCTTCCAGCACCTCAGTGTGTTCCACATCAACCTAAACCTGAGTAAATGCATCTTTGGTGCCACTTAGATTTCACAGTTAATGCTAAAGGCATTTTGTACCACTTCTTGACTGGGCGGAAGCAATTGTGAATAACCTGTTACCTGAGAATGTGCTAGATTTACGCCACTTTTTGAGGTTCATAAACTTACAACGATGCTGCTCTGCATAAACACCAGCTAAACTCTCCGAATACACGAGACTGATCAGCAGAAAATACAGTGAACTTGCAGAAGCAAACAGGCATTCGAAAATCTTAAGTCAAGTTTAGCCAGTGCAACACTGCTTGTACATCCTTCTGAAGATGTTCCTCTGGCTCTCATGGTAGATGCATCCGTCTTTGCCATGGGCGCTTCTCTTCAACAACTCCATAGTGTAACTCTTGAACTCCTTGTCTTCTTCTCAAAGAAGCTTGACAGCCCCCAACAGAATTATAGTATACATGACAGAGAACTCCTGGCTATGTAAACTGCTTTTAAGCACTACCCTTCATATGCTAGTGGCTAAACATTTTTCGATATACACAGACCATAAGCCGTTGACTTACGCCTTCAAACTGCGCTCTGATAAGGCAACCCCACGACAACTACTGAATTTAAATTTCATTGGCCAGTTTACAACTGACATTAGATTTGTGCCAGGAAGCGACAATATCGCATCCGATGCCTATTATCGCGTTTGTTTCATCACTCTTTCCTCTGACTTTCCTTGGTACCAAACCACAGTCTCCCAAGCAAAATAAAATGAACTCCAGTATATTCTTCAGCCACCATCATGCTCTCTACAGCTCAAGACCACCAAGCTACAATATAGGACCAAACTGTTTTGTGATACAGCAGAAGGAAAATAAAGGCCTTAGATACCATTTCATATCCGGAAAGCGATATTCAATTCGCTTCATAACATTTATCATACTGGTGCTAAACGCTCTGCAACTTTTATTCAAAGGCGGTTGTATGCCCTTCGCTAAGAAATAAAATTGCCTTCCGGACCCAACCATGAATTCATTCTCAACGCGCTAAATTGTGGAGGTACACCACTAGCGCAGTTGGTAATTACAATCCAGTTGACCACCGTTTCTCACATGTCAACGATATCATTGGACCCTTGCCTACTTCAAACGGTCATAGATATTTGGTTAAATGATTAACCGATTCTCTCATTGGCCAGAAGCTGCCCCAGTCAGTGACATAAGTGCTCAATCTATTGCCAAAACTATTCCTTCAATATGGAAAGCCCGTTTTAGAATCCATAATTTTATCACTACAGATCGAGGACGCCAGTATAATCGTAGTTTATTTTCCCATCTCAGTAAAACTTTGGACATTTAACACATCAAAAACGATGGAATCGTCAGTTAAATACTGCTTTCAAAGCTCATCTTACTGAAGACTGGCTACGCAAGCTGCCATTGATTCTCATGGGCTTCAAATCGTCTGTTATTTCGCAGTACAACACTACGTCAGTAGATATGAGGTATGGTGAACCAATTTCTTCGACAGCAGCTCTTGCCAACAGGATATACCAACGTTTGTGTCAATCCAAGGAGCACATAAGACAACTGTGGCCAGTTCCACCGGAGCACCAAACACCGACAATAATTTCATACACCCTGAACTCATGACATCATCACTTGTGTTTGTGCTCCACGACACAGTCCATAAACCCCTACAACCAGTGTATCATGGACCGTTCCGAGTTATATCGCGGACTCACCAACATTTTGCAATTAAAACACAGCGAGGTGAACAAACCATCTCAGTTGATAGGTTGAAGCCTGCATTTACCTTGAAGATCTCTCCACAAATGCCTTTACCACTTGTGGAGGTAACTGCTCCTCCTGTGCCTTCAGCTCAAGTGCAAATTCACACACAGACTCCTGAACACGAGGATACAGCCACCACAGCCCAACAGTGTACCCGTTTAGGACGCGTGGTGCAACTCCCCAGGCGACTAATTGACACTGTCGCTAGGGAGTATGTGGTATCGTCATGTGACACTAACTGAATTGATTTCGATAAACCTACAGCACAGGAGAGGGACATCTATATGATGTTCTCTTTGGTTTTTCATTGCTTGTTGTTTGGTAATGTAATACAGATCTACTATCAGTAAAATAATTTTTATAAAATTGTTCATATATAATTGCGGGTTGTTAGAACCCACAGTACCTACCAACCTACCGACATATACTGAACAGTTTACTGGGCCTACACAAGCCATAGTACCTACCAACCTACTAGCATTATATTTACTGTTTACGGAGCCCACACAAGTCACAGTACCTACCCACCTACTAACATTACACTTACTGTTTCCTCGACCTACACAAGCCATACTACCTACCATCCTACCGACATTATACTTACTATTTTCTGGTTATATTTGCACATACTCTTTGTAATTTAATTAGTTTGTTAGCTATTAAATGTTAGCAATTCAAAAGGATAGGCCATCATTTGAGTACCTAACATCTAATTTGAAAAGTTGTAGTAAAACTATTGTAATGAATAACTATAGGTAATACTGATCATACATTTTAATTTTTTTTTTCAATCATTCTCTGATAATATACAGAGAAATGGGATTGGTATAGTCAACCATGTATACGTTTGCATGCGGTCAAACAAGCGTGTTAAACAAGAAATGAATATTTGGTTGCCTGGGAAATGTATTTTTCTCAACAACAGGGTTAAGTCCATTTCAGTATACATCTTGTTAGAATAAGAATGTCAATATTTGACGTTTTTTGTAAAGTGTTCGTTCAACAATAATTTTTTCAAGCAAATACGTATTTCTTTAGCTACATACAAACTTGACAGTACCAAAAAAAGTTATCTTTTTAATGCCATCAAGTTATGTTATTAACAAGTAGAAAATTATGGTACCGTTGAAAGTTTTCTGCATTAGGATTTTATGAGAATGTAAGGGTCACTATTGCTTATGTTTATAGTTGGTAATAAAACTGTGTGCTGTGATGAAAAAACCAACAACAAAAATAGAATTCCAGAGGAATTCGGCCAGTTGCAATGACGAGACACGAACATTTAATTACCTCCAAAAAGTAGAAGACAATATTCGTAAGTTAAACGACAGTGATGTTATTTACAACTGGGCGGAAGGGTACATTGCAATGAGGACAAATAAAATAAAACTTGCAGCTAAGAACAGCACCCTGGATCGTGCAGTGGTAAAGTGCAGCCTTGCCTCGCCAGGCGTAACTCTTGAGAATTCTCCCGCGGGGCTCGTCGGTCTCATCTGGGATTCCTGTCTCGTCCGCGCCGAGGCCGATAAGTCTACCCGAGGGCGGTCGCTCGTCTACCCTGGGCTTGGCACGTCCAGGCATCCTGGTCCAATCTCCCTGCTTGGCCGAGAACAACGCGTCAGTCTGACCACCCCAGCACATCTCACGTTTATATCCTTCCTGATCTCCTTCCAGAGCTCGCCTGATACTATGCAGACGGTTATAAGAAGTCACGAGGGCAGGGCAGATAGAACATCATATCATCTTGAAAAGTGCAAAAAGTAACTCTAGTGAAGTTTAAATCTTGTCCAATAAGTCACGAGGGAGGCTACTCAATCTACTCATGGTTACCCTACTCCAGAGCAGGGTACGTTGTTGTTAGCAGAACCAATCGGGCCAATCGGCGCCCAAAATTGGAAACAAATAGACATAAACGTAACAACAACGAAGTGAAACCAAATGGACAATGTCCAAATTATCGAATTAAAGTTTACGAAACAAATATTGTACGTAATTTAAATAAAATCACGTGTAGAAATTAACTCAGGATGTCTAATGTAGCCAAGATATTAAAAAAAAAATGTACGAAAAATGTGGTTTTAAAATTCCCGCCATCTTAAACCTCACAATTACTTGCAAGAATTTATAATATGAAATCTGGTGATAGATAAAACATTGCCACGTGGCTGAACGAATCTTCCTTACACCAGCTCGTAACTTCTTAAAAGCGTCTTAGATCGTGGCATTTAAAAGGAATCCCTCTCTCACTTGGCCTTTCTTGTAAAGTGGCATTAACATGCCCTACCGTGTAGTCATTTGAATAAGCAAACTGGCTTTTCCGCCCTCAAGATGAATTACACTGTTTAATATGCAGCATGGGGCTTAATTCGACTGACAAACCGCGGGAGGTGATTCGTCAGTAAATTATAAGCACAAAATGTGCAGATCACTTTGTATCTAAATTTTAATATTAACGATTAGATAAGCCTTTGAAGTTCGAATTTTGAAACGTCATTTTCATAAAATATAAGAAAATGAATTACTTGGAAGGACAATACTCTGGACATAACTTTATGTTGTTAGGCTATTCTAATCCATAGCAAATTCTGGCAAAGACCTTCCACCCCTGTGAAATTAACAGGGGTGGTCACCATCTACTTACGTACAAGTTTTGTAGCGTCAGGAAATTAGAACCTTTGATGAAGGTTTATTAAGCTATGTGACTTATGTAACAAAAATGACCCTCTTGTTGCAACTGTCTAGGACCCATCGTTTTCGTTCAAAACGCATTAAGGGATAGACGTGGTGAGCTGATTTAACATATGTTTACAGTGAATGTCCACCGTCGCCTGTGCGCTGAGAACAACGGTACACACACGTACGCAGTATTGCCTATGTTCTAGGCTCTGTAACGGTACACCTAATAATTTACCGCGTTTTTACCCCACCCATTTTTTTTGCAGAAATTTTATCGCAGTTGTTAATTCTTGAGTTTGTTCATTGCAGTTAGATGACCGGTATTGAACAGCATAGAAAACGAATAAGCAATACTTTTTATGACATAAGCTAGCAGTCTGCCTGCGACATTGCCCGCGTGTATTACTCGTAACAGCATGTATTTACTTCAATTGAAGAACCTATTTGTGTCCCGGGCGTTGTTTATTGTCATAGCAAGCAGACTTTGAATATGAGAGAGTATTTGGTTGGTTTAAGTAGTATACGTGGTATGAAGACTCGTTTACATTCAGCGCGAAAATTGATTAAAAATAAATAAAATGAAATAAAATGTTCAGTCGTTGGGTACATATGTAACTGTGTTGTTGCAGAACGTTAACTTCCCTATACATTATTTCCCTAATGCTGTACTTACGTTTTTGGAACGTTTTCTTTGAGAGATTTACAAAGACGACGTCCTCCCGCCTTCCCTGCGGGTATTTGAGAGTTATTTTATCACAATAAAAACTGTGCTAGTAATTTTTCGTAATTGCATAAGCATCATTCTGAAGAAATAAAAACCAATGTCTCAATTGGTTGGGTAGATATCATGGGGTGAATGAAAATAAATTTTGCGCCTTTTCACCTTTTTAGTGATCGAACTATGCAAAATCCCATAATGTGTTAAAAATTTGCGTTAAGTATCCAACTGAGGTGAAAATTACGATAACCTATCGAGTCAAAGTGTAATCGACGATTCGTTTGAAAACGTTTTACATTCCTTCACAGCTCTAAGAGTTCGGATATAGAAAAGTTCTGAAATCTGTTTACGGACATTTACGTATTCGTCATAAAACAAAATTCAACTCTATATCTCGACGCTTCGATAGCACTTACGAATTTATTTAAAACATATCCCATGTCTTTTCAACCCCTCAGGGTTCGAGTAATATATATATATATATATATATATATATATATATATATATATATATATATATATATACACACACACACACACACAATTAGGTCTATTGTACGGTCGTCAAATTTAAATGGAAATCGTGACGATATACCGTTGAATATCGAGACGATTAATTAAAACTTAGTTTCATAACGTAGTTAGGTGTCAAATTTCCAAAAATCAATAAACAATTTCAAATATTTAAATAAGCATTAATATTAAGCAAAAATGCGTCAATATCTAAAAATTCCGCAAATGTGTGTATATATATATATATATATATATATATATATATATATATATATATATATATATATATATATAGATCACGAATAGAAAACATGTTTTAAATTTTTATTTTCTTTTAGAGTCGAATTTGGAAAATATCCTGAAATATATTCTCTGTCTTTACGTAAATACTATTCTAAAGCAAGCAGCACTTTGATATCTTGACTGGTTCGATAGTTATGGAAGAATAATCGAAAACACATGTCACGTATTTTCACCCCCTTAATTAAAGATTTTCGAAACGTCTTGAATTCCTATGTTATAAATTTGTATACGTATCAAATAAAAAATCGTTACGATAGTCCATTGGGTTAGAGGTGTACAGACAATAAAAAAAAAGTCCCACTTTTTACATTTTGGGAGTAATATCAAACAATCCAAAATACCCTTTTTGCGTATTCATTTCAGCTTAATTTTGAAGTAAAAAGGTACTCTGTATCCCGAAGAGTACGATAGATATCAATAATTAATCGAAAACACATTTCAGGTTGCTCAACCCATTAAAGGTTGAATTTCAAAAACCCTTTAAATAGACTAATATATTTTATTATGATTGGCCACTGAAGTAAAAGTCACAGCGATAGATCGTCGGGTTCGAGCTATGTAGCCGAATCTTATAAAATATATTTCATTCCTTTTAACCATCTTAGGGGACGAATTAAAAAAAAAACATCCCTTCTTAGTGCTTGCCTACGACGTAAAGGGAACCCACACAAATATTCTCACATGATTAGGGTCAGCGGTTTGGGCTGCAGTTTGATACATCAGTCAGCGATCCAGTCAGTCAGTCAGTGTTCTCTTTTACACATAGAAGTTATTTCTGATACCTTGTAGGACCTTAGGTGTAGGAAGGTTCAGAATATATTAAATAAATGTATTAATTTCAATAATCTACATCACTCTAACCACCTTTCAAAACTAACGCGTTTATATTAAGTGTGTTGCCTGCATTTTCATATAATATTTATAGTGAGTGTTTTAAACCTAGTTTACACCAACGATAACAAAGTTAATAATACGTGTTTTCAACAAAGTTATTAACAATGTTGTAGAAATGCTTGCAATTTGTTGACAACATCATGCTATCAACATTGTTTATATTTTAAAAAAATGTTAATAACATTTGTTACCAACATTTGCTAGAAACAAAAGTTGTGAATTTTAAAAACATTTCAACATTTTAGTAACAGTGGTATTTTAAGCAATGTTAATAACACGTTTGTTATCAACATTGCTATAAAATAGTGTACCATAGCTTAAAATATGTTGATGATATTCTGTTACTAACATTGTTAAGCCCAGTTTACACCGAAAAAAATAACAGTAACAATGATAATTACAAAATGTTATCAATAAATTCTAAGCTATGGTACACTATTTTATAGCAATGTTGATAGCAAGTGTGTCCGAAAACGCCAGTTTTACTAACAAAGTTGTAAGAATGATGAACGGAAGTTAATAACAATGTTTACAAAAATGCCTACACCATTGCCGGTAACATTGCTAGTAACATTTGTTACCAACAACCGTTGATCTAGACCGCCTTAGAACGGGCTGGGAAAATAATATTATCGACAGTGTTAGTGACGAAGTTAATAACATGTTTCTAAAATTCATAACTTTTGTTGCTAGCCAATGTTTTCAACAAAATGTTGGTAACGGATGTTACTAGTATTTTATTTATAAATATTAACGAAGTAAATAACAGAACGTTGGAGACAATGCTGATAACATAATGTTGTCAACAATTTTTAAGCTTTCCTCGGCGATATTGAAACCTCAACTGCCTCAGTATTTTTTTCCGCAGTCGCGCTACGCTGATCATCTACACAACCAATGGTGACTGGCTCACTTGTTATTACCAAGAATTGTCTTGTCTCCTCGATTCCACACATTCTGCCTTTGCTTGTATACATATATAACTGCCAGACCAGGCATATCCAGCCGCTTGCGTAAAGTATGTCTGGATCTGGATCTGGATGGTCCTGCGCAATTTTCTTATTTTCCAAGAATTATCTTGCTAACATATTCGCTGACTCAGGTCATTCGGTGTTGACTATACTTGTAAGTTCTCTCTTTCTCCAGTGTTGTTTATACTTCTTAGTTCTTTTTTTCTCCGGTGTTGTCTATACTTTTTAGTTTTCTCTTTCTCCGGCGTTGTTTATACTTCTTAGTTCTCTCGTTCTCCGATTTTCATTCTTTAAAATATTTCTGTTTGTAAATAAATCCTGTAATTACGCATATGGGTTGTAAAATTTGTTGTGAAAATTAAATATGGCTTTGGAGAGACCTCCCTTCTTCTTTTGTCATATTGGGTAGACGTAGTGTTTGGCTTCTAAGGTGATGTCCCTACCCCTCTTGCCATCAAAGGAAGATGTGATCTCTTGCTATCAAGATAATACATGAGTTTGGCTTCTATGATGATGAATGTACTTCTTTTGCTGTCAAGGCAGAGAGTGCGGTTTCTTGGTTGACTTTCCCAGCCTCTTGCTTCATAAGAAGATACGTGAGTTCGGCTTCCAGGTTGATGTCCCTTCTACTTTTGCTATGAAAACAAGGGGTGTTATGAGGGTTGGGCTTCTAGGATAACGTTCCGAGCCCTTCTTGCTAGCAAGGCATGATATGAGAGTTTGACATCTATGATGACACCCTTACCTCTTTTGTCATCTATGAAATATGTGAAGGTTAGTCTTCGGGGATGAGGAATAGTTGGGCGTTCCGTACTAGTTTTCTAATAAATGCATTTGTAAAGAAACGTATGCTGCCAATAGTAAAGTGAACTTATAGTACTTTCTTCTATAACTGAGAATAGGTTGCCTATAGAAGCGTTTAAATAAACTATTATTTAATAAATCACACTATATACCTCTATAAGTATATCCGAAATTCAAAAATATGGTTCTGTGTCTTTGTAAAGTGCACAGTTTTACATTCTTAAAAAATTTATCCTTAACAAAGTGGAAACTCTTATGTCAACTTCATTTCATTCATAATACAAACACAGATGATGTAGCATGATATGTGAAAATATAGTGTTTTTCACACTTTACCATCTACGATGTTTTTAAATGTTAAAATTTCTACCGTTACGTCAGTACACTAAAGCAAACGGGAATGTATCCCAACTCAGTTTACTGCATAAGTCTTGAATCAAAGATTGTAAAAGTTGAAACAGTTTGTGGCAGCCTTATTCTTTTAATATACATGCGGAAATCAGTATATTATAGTGTTACGAGTAAATAACAATTCTTATAAATGCTCACAAATCAAAGGCAGAGGCTTGACGGTGATAAAAACCAAGATTGTCACTTTCAGAGCCAGCCATTGTCAACGTGTCTTGTGCTTACTAATTATATAAACTGAAATACACTCTTAAAGTCGCTGCTGTCACAAAGAGCACGTCACTGCAGGTTTTAGGCTACATAATAAATATTTTCCAATACGGCGGCAAAGCGGCCACAAGTTGGACCATAAGACTGATTTTTTAACACTCATATATACGTGTGTGCGTAAAAAGTCCAACAATCAAATTTAAAGGACATATAAATGCACATGTGACATAAGCCAGCTCCTGTGTTAGTAAGTCAAGTTCTTGTAGATAACGGCTTCGATAGACAGCGAATATTATTATCATATTTTAAACATTGCATGATAAAGTAGCTAACACATATTTTACTGTAAATATTTAGAAATGTCATCAGCTAATGAACGTTTCTATTGCTCTCTTATCTACTTAAGCTATTGCATTACATGTGATTGCATTATTTGTGATTGCATTATCTGCAGTAATGGATTTCTGTACTGGAAGGCCAAAACAGCTGTAAGAAATTTTTGTACACGAGTAATAATTATACGTAATTAATCTCGTTGAATCGTTTTTAATTTCATAAACTTCCAGAACCATGACGTTCAAATATTACGCTGAGTTGTTAGATTTCCCTACAAACTCGTTCTCCTCACTATTGGATCGTATCTATGCCAGACCGTGTTCTAAAAAGCGGCAGGAAAACTGCACACGTACCTTTGAATGTAAATATGACTGAAAAAAAAATAACTCGATGTAATATACGATTTCTACGTGCACACGTTTAACAAATCAGCATTCGTGAAACGCTTGAAATTCTATGACGCAATTCAAACAACATGTAAATGAGTAGTACTGTAGTTGCAGTAGCCCGCCACGCCAGTAATCTAACCTTCCGTTGTCTAGTCAAGCGATTTACAAAGATACGTCCTCCGCTCATCTTAAGAGTGCATGGTAGATAAACAAACGCTGAAAGCATCAATTGATTTCTGCGCTTTTTTCGAAGCCAACATGGATTAATTACTCAGTGACGACCCTAGATAATGGTATTTGCCAACTTTATGAGTAAACGTTTTACCAGAATTACTACTAATTTGTTACGCGTTATCTCTTGCGCCACAGTTATATGCACGAGGTTCCGGCGTCAGAGATTGTGCCTCAGAAGTTTGCAACACTGGAAACGATTTTGTTTAAAACGTTGGCTAAAATTATTGTCTAGGATTGCTATTGTTTAACTTTCGCAAATTGGTTTCAAGAAACCTACAGTTATAGATTAATCAATTTAGCATTGAATTATGTACCGCGCCCTCTTAAGCTCAGTGCCATCAACCGTAAAACATTGGAATGTTTGTTTTAAATAACGTTTATTTTCAAAATTTATATCCATTTCCTAAACAATATAAACAAAAAAAAAAAAAAAAGAATCGTAATTGTAGACAATAGGTGCCAAAATAAACACACGAAAACAAAACACAGCCTTTAATTTATTGAGAACCTGACATAAGAAATGTTAATGATTGTTATTTCGATTATTAATTATCTAAGTAGGTTAGCTTTACTAGCATTGCCTCGGTGTGTAATTAGTTGAAAAACTCTGGAACTATGATTGTAATGAAATAAATAAATTATTTAATAAGAATATCGTTAGGATTGAAATAGTTATATTTGTAAAATAATTTTTAGGTCATCAGTAATAACAAATGTAAGGTAGGGTAGGTTTTAAAAGTAAGTACGTAAGAAACATGCTTATTTCCATTAAACTTAAAAACGCATAAATACAGATCGCTATTTGTTTTCCAAAGAGATCAGAAATAAATGTGATGAGTAACAGAATGTTGTTTTTACGCAAAGTAATGTCATTTACGTTATTATTTTATAACAGTTGTGCAACAAATCTAACATACGCGAGTTTTTCCCATGCGCAGTGTTTACCCGCCCCTACTAGTCTAATGTTCCATAGACACCTCAGTGCTGTGCATATGCATTGCTTAGGAGCACATACTTTACAACACTGAGGATGTACCTGCCCCTACTAGTCTACTGTTCCATAGACAACTCAGTGCTGTGTATAGACATTGCATAGCAGCACATGCCTTGTAACCCTGAGTGTGTACCAGCCCCTACTAGTCTAATGTTCTACAGACAACTCTGTGCTGTGTATAGACATTGCTTTGCAGCACACACAGTGAAACCCTGAGTTTTTACCTGCCCCTTCCAGTCTAATGTTCCATAGACAACTCAGTGTTGTGTATACGCATTGCTTAGGAGCACATGCCTTCGAATCCTGAGCATATACCTGCTGCAACCAGTCTACTGTTCCATAGACAACTCAGTGCTGTGTATATACATTGCTTATCAGCATATGCCTTGTAACCCTGAGTGTATACCTGTACCTACTAGTCTAATGTTCCATAGACTACTCAGTGCTCTGTATACGCATTGCTTAGCAGCACATGCCATTTAACCCTGAGCGTGTACCTGCCCCTATCAGTCTAATGTTCCACAGACAACTCAGTGCTGTGTATAGACATTGCCTTGCAAGACACACAGTGGAACCCTGAGTTTTTACCTGCCCTTCCAGTCTAATGTTCCGTAGACAACTCAGTGCTGTGTATACGCATTGCTTATCAGCACATGCCTTGTAACCCTGAGTGTGTACCTGCTCCTACTAGTCTAGTGTTCCATAGACAACTTAGTTCTGTGTTTAGACATTGCTTAGCAGCACTTGCCTTGTAACGCTGAATGTGTGCCTGCCCCTACAAATCAAATGTTCCATAGACAACTAAGTGCTGTGTATAGGCATTGCTTGGCAGCAGATTTCTTGTAACTCTGAGTGTGTACCTGCCCCTACAAATCTAATGTAACATAGACAACTAAGTGCTGTGTATAGGCATTGCTTAGCAGCACATACCTTGTAACCGTATGTACCTGTCTCTACATATCTACCGTTCCATATACAATTCAGCGTTGTGTATAGGCATTGCTCAGCAGCACATGCCTAGAAACCCTGAGTGTGTACCTATCCCTACCGGTCTTATATTCCTTAGACAACTTAGTGCTGTGGTTGACATTGCTTAACAGCACATGCCTAGGAACCCTGAGTGTGTACCTACCCCTACCAGTCTAATGTGTCATAGACAACTTAGTTCTGTATATTGACATTGCTTAGCAGCACATGCCTTGGAACACTCCACACTACGCCACTGAGTCAGAGAGGTGCATCCGGTTCACTGTTAGTCACGTGGGTGGCGGATGAACAGACTGGCTATTATAACTCTACGAACTTCGCCAGTGAGAGTCAGCGTTTCTTTAAACCTTTTTAATAACGCCATCTAACAAATTTTTGTAGGTTATTTAATGTAGGTTACAGAAGTACGTTTGAGTGGTGTACTTAATTTTCTAAAATGTATCGAGTCAGTATTGTGAAAATTTTGTAGTATAGTTTACATTTGCTAGTAACGTTTTATTTATTTGGTGCTGAAATTTTAAATGAACAAAACAATAAACTTATTAATGGTAATAATTCAATTCATTATTATGAAGGGTTCAATCTGACAGATTATTAAAGTCTTTCATGATTTAAGTTTATAAATATATGACTTTACGTTTGGAAAAATGTTGGTAAATAATAGCAGTCGATTCAGTATAGTTAAAAATAACTGTAGACAAACTTGTCGGTCACTTCGGCACAAATGTGGAAATAACAATCACTTTCTTGTTTAAACAAATGTAGTAACTGACGTAACATGAAGTTACGATAGTATAAGTAAGCTGCTTACGTATTTTATTGTTACGATATGTAATAACAATAATAATTGATTTTGACAATAAAACAGGCGTAAACAATTTTATATCTTATGCATTTTTACTACAATGTACTGTACATCATTCACTTGGGTTAAAATTTGATTCACAGGTTTATTTTGACGAGAAAACAAAAAAAGGAAACTTGAAAACAATATTTTACACTGCACACTATATAATTTCTTTGGTAAATATTATTTTAAGTTCATTCCATCAGTAACAGACACTTATTAATGTTTTGAGTTCTTGCGTACTCAGCACAGAAGACCATGCCGGTAACAAAGAAGGCATGTATTCGACACCATTTGTAATAGAGACTAAAGTAAATTATAATAATTTTTCTAAATTGTTATGTGGAGCATTATTACACAATAATTTTCGTATATTAAAATAAACATACGAATATCTATAACCACATCATTAAACAATAATAACCTATATGCTTATGAACATTTATAAAAACACTGAAAGAGAAGATTTTTTTTTCAAGTATGTAATTAGTATGTAGAACCCATAGAATTTTTTTGGTATTCAAGAGCACGTTATTAAAAAAAACTTTAAGTGTGGGGTGAATGTCACGTGTTTGAAACCAAATGTGTGAATTATTTGACGCGCAGGGGTATGCAAAAGACTTTGTAATTAGTTTTAACGTAACAGATTTACTGGCATGTAGACTGTTTTATTTTATCGGTGTAGTCATACAAAAATTACTGTTATTTTTAAGTGGTCGATTCTTTTGTTATTTTGTATTGCAATAAAAATTACATGTTGACTTCAACTGCATACACGTTACGTTTTGAACGGTCGAAGTAGTTTGTGCCACAACTTCTTACCTGTGTTAGTGTCACGTAAGGTAAAATCTTTTGGCATTCTGATAGTAAACAAAACTCGAGTCCGCTGTCGCTTTTCACACTCAAACCTGAGATGATACAAATAAGATACAAGAATATTACACAAAAGGACAAGCTTCCTTGAACGACTGCACACTAACTCTCATTTCAATATATCCTTGGCTAGATTATTGTTTTAGACGGGAATGCCGGAAGAAACAAAATTACAATCTAAGACCCATAAAAATTACGGAATTTTCCTCATAATTTTGGTACACTACCGAAATATTTGTTGCATTTTTGCGCACCAGAGAGAGAACATGTTTATTCAAAGTAGCAGAATTTCAGTACATCTGACAACATTGGAGCGTCCCCCCACACCCAATTCTCCCGAATCTCGCAGTAACTGGACGCCTTGTTGAGAATCAACATTGTTGGTTGCAAGCGACAGCATTGAGCACA
Organism: Medauroidea extradentata; assembly: GCA_003012365.1. Lineage (NCBI taxonomy): Eukaryota > Metazoa > Arthropoda > Insecta > Phasmatodea > Phasmatidae > Medauroidea > Medauroidea extradentata. Next base: position 42,991 of record PNEQ01059606.1, read on the forward strand.
TGTCAGACTTTGGATGGCCAAACGCTTGAAAGTAGGAGTCGTTTCTTAAATACTAGACTTCCATATATGACTATTTAACTAAAAACGTATTTCCAAAAAATATTAAAATAAAAATAAAACAATAATAATTGCAAACCTTAAATAAATTGTATTTCGCAATGATATAGTGAATACCTTGCCGAAGCAAGATATCTTATGTTGTAAATATTATGTAACACGGCCAGTCACAGTTTTATACTATAATAACGTTGTCGAAGAAATACTATCACTTGCCAATTTTAATCGTAACACGAGTTGCACAATTTCAGATTGAGGCACTTAGATCAGTTCATGTCTTCTGGCACATATACAGACTACGGAACTGCCTGCTGGCGTTTCAAGCATGATCTTTTTTCGATTATCTCCTGTAATCATTGCATGTATTTCATAAACCACATTAATCAATTGTGGAAGTCAGTACCAGTTATCTTCTTTCGAAGACCTATTTAAGGTGTCTTTACTTTTATAATATAGTATTTATACGTGCAACAAAGCCTAATATGGTAAGAAAACCTATTGCACATTTCCGTTACTCTTTTGCGCAGTGTCGACTTTCCAAGCTATTTCAAAAAGGGTGTAGGGTTACATTTCAGTAGTTTAAATATGGGAAATTTTGCCTTGAATACCAAAACATTTCAGGATGATTTAATGATAACACACTGATGATGAGAATGGAATAAACTAATTCATATAGTGTAGAATATTTAGAAAAAAAAGGCCTGAAATACTCTTGAAAGAGGTTAATGTGCATTTTAGGAACTGTTTGGATACCATCAATACGACATTTTGACATATACAAATTTTTATTACATTGAGCACTGTGAAGTGCGACAATAATGTTATCGATATCAGAACTAAAAATAAACTCAGTCAGTTTGGATTGTATTTAATAATTTTGGGTACAATAGGAAAAAAATGTTTCACCAAAACTTACGCTCTTTGATTATCTGAGCTGATAAATTAATAGAAAGGACCACGTATAATAAAATAACCTTACAGTAAGAGTTTTTTTGACAGATTTATTATTAGAGCGTGCTTTGACATTATTTGAGAAGAATGTACTTACTTCCATATTTTTAAAATCAAAGCTAAAATTAAATCTTGTAATACTAGCACCGATAATCTAACTCAGACAAGCAAGTACTAAAAAATTTAAACCATCAATTTTAGTAAAAAAAAATTATGTTCATTCTCGAATAGAAGCATTGTTTCAAATATTTTTTGCCTTAATCTATGCATTTTACCACGAACATTCAGTATTTAACTGTCTTTACTTCATTTAACATTGTATCATAAATACATGTATCTCAAGTTTTATGTACCACATACCGAATTTCGAGTAGAAACTTTAACAGTTTTACTGAACATACATAAGTGTTCAGGAAAGTTGATATTTATGAGTGTGACACATAAGTTCTTTCACATAGAAGACGGAAAGAAACACAAAATGCAGAAACTCAGAACAGGATAGAGCTTTAGAAAACATATCGATGACGTGTCTTTTAAATATACTCCATGCTGTCAGCTCGGTGCTTTGCTTGTTATGTAAGATGTGATGTTCCAGTGATGCGGTGCGCTCATGTCGGGCAAGGAGGAGCCTGAAAAATAAAAACAACGAGTATTAAGAATACTGCGTTAACATTTCATCGCACTGAAAGAGACAACGTATTGTAACTCATTAGTTTAATATGAAATCATAAAAACGTGTACATATCTAAGTTTTGCATTAATTCAATTATAAATATCAAACAGTTTATCACAATTTTACGGTGACATGAAATATTTCTTAAACCCAGCTTTTATAATGTAATAGACTGCCGGAAGTTAATGTAACAAAAGCAAATATTGTTTCAGGTTTTTTTACTTTTCTTTTATCCTTTACTGAAAGAAGACATTTTCGTTGAGAAAGTAAAAGAAAATAAATTTTCAGTACAAGACGTGAAATCACGAATTTGTGAGAAATAAATAGTTGTACCTATATGACGCTGTATTTATTTAAAAAATTACGACGCTGGTACCTATCAATTTTCAAAACCCTTTCATTACGAATTAATCCCAGCTATGACCATGCCTGTGTATTTTTTTTTATAATACTACGATATTAACTAATTTTGGTAACTGTTGTTTATTCGCGCGTTCTCCACAAACTACGGATATCGTAGACGTTACATAATACCACGCTCGATTGTTTTTTTCACATTTGTACAAAGAACTCAAATGGCTTTAATACAATGCTTTGAAAAAAATTGAGACACTGTTTAGCCGTATAGTGCACAGTTATTTGTACTTTTCTTTTTTGTGAAAAAATAATGCATAATTCACTTGCAAAAATATTCTCATTGATTTAGGTTTTTTCTATACGAATACGAATTTTAACAGTTTGTGTGTGAAAAAAAAGTTGTATTTATTGCTACAAAAATTAGGATATAAATATACACGTGTACATTAGTGGCAAAAGTATGTAGACATTCTTAAATATCGGTATTGGGTTATTTTTAACGATTATATTATATCAATAATTGTTAAAATAAAATGCATGGCCTTACTGTTGCTGACTAATCTACCCTTTCAACTCCAGTAGGTACTACTATTAAATGTATGTTACCCTAGTAGGACATAAATGTAAACATTTCAGCAGATACTGGTGCCGTAGTAGCCAAGTGGTCAGACCACTCGCCTCCCACCAAGGCGATCAGAGTTCGATTCCCGGCGGGGTCATTATCAGGATCTTTTCAAGTGGGAATCGTGGCGGACGATGCAGTTGGTCGGCGGGTTTACTCGGGGACCTCCTGTTTCTCCCGCCATTATCATTCCGGCGCTATCCCATACTCACCTCAGACCTAGATGTTAAGAGCTGACCGAAAGTAAAATAGGCGGTAGAGATACTGCGAGGTTTAATGGTAAAATGCGTTAGAGCTTTTCGAGGTGAGCAAATTTGTCCTTTAAAATATAAGTAATTGGCTTGGAAATAAACACGTGTCCCTCATATAAGATAAAATGACTATGTTTCGAGAATTTGAAAATGCACAAAAAAACTGGAACGTTATTACGAAAATCAAGAAAAGCTTATAATTTTATTCTTGCACGCCTTTCCGCCATCTTTAAAACAATGATCCATCATGTATGTTGTTCCTGCAAAGTTATATTCCGAAGCCTAAAAGAGAGCATGTATCATAAAAACAGTATCACAACTTTTGTTAAAAAGTATTTTTACAGAATATCGTCCAGAGTCTCAAAGCTTCCGTGCGAACATTAACGTAAATAAGAATGACTGTAACCTGCTGAGTAATTGACCAGCGTAAAACGTTTTACTTCTTGGTTCAGTAAAGAACGGTCCAAGTTTAACTATATGGCCCACGTGTAGTTTCTGAAACACTCGAATCCAGTTATATATTTCGCCATCGAGTGGGACGATGTTAACACGCATCGTCAAACTAACACTGTTGTGCGATACTTCTTTAATTCACGGGAGCGTCATGGCATTCAAAAGACGCGCTATCGTGCCCCAAAAATTCTCAGTGGTATATGGGGCTTGCCAAGAAAGTGTCTGCATATCTTTTAAAAATTGAGGCTGAACCTTGCCAGATGGCAGTTTCTGTGGCGTTACACAACGACAGATACATCTGTTCTGTGGTAACGTAGCGAACGTATTTTCATATCGTGATCACCGTTAGTGAGCTCAAGCGAGAGGACACCGAGGGAACTACTGCTATTGTAGTTGTAATTGTTCACGGACAAATAAGTTCTTTACTTATTCCGGACGGAGGACTTTCGAAAATAGTGAAAAACCACACAACACCAGTGTATTTCATTATATATTATTCAACCGATCAAGGTGGCACTACGGCAACACGTTAGCCTGCCATTCGGTAGGACCCTGGTTCAATACCCTGCTCCGGCCATCCTGATTTCGGTTTTTCATGTTTTCCCGAAATCACTCCGGTCGACTGCTAGGACGGTTGCTTAAGAGTGCATGATAGATAAACAAACGTTGAAAATATTAATTGATTTTTACGATTCATTCGAAGCCAATCTGGATAAAATACTCAATGACAATCTTAGATGATGATATTTGCCAACTTTGTGAGTAAAAATTTATTAAAAATTACTAATTTGTTACGCGTGATCTCTTGCGTCGCAGTTAAATGCTCGAGGTTCCAGCGTCAGAGGTTGTGCCTCAGAAGTTCGTAACACTGGAAACAATTTTGTTTAAACCATTCGCTAAAACTATTGTCTAGGATTGCTATGGTTTAACATCCGCAAATTGACTTCAAGAAACCTACATTTATAGATTAATGCTTTTAATGTTCAATTATGTACCACGCCCTATTAAGGTTCGGTTTTAGTTGCTATATTGAATTTTATTTTTTCCCCTTTTTTTTGAAATTCTGAGAAGAAAAATGTTAAATATGCGGTTATACCTCAAATAATATTTACATTTCGTTACAGTACAGCATTTGAGATTTAGCTGTTAACATATAATTACGCCGCAGTGTGTGTGGCAATTTTTTTTATATTCATAATTTGCCCTGAAAATTGCGACCTAACTATACATTGCTAGCTCTATTGCCATTCTTGTATCGTAGCTGAAGGTAAATAGCATTTGCTGTATAGTCGCTGATTTTACATTTTCTTCTCAGTATTCTAAAAAAAAAAGCGAAAGTAATAAAATTCAATATGATGACTGAAACCGAGCCTTAAGAAAGTTCATGGCCGACTCCTCTCCTAGCTCATGTCATTGTATCAAGTTGTGAGACACCGTCTCTAATGATCTCGCTGTCGACAAGACGTAAAGCCCGCTTGCCTTACCTTGTATCTCATATAGAGTGCGGACGTCCCAAAATGTGAATCAGTGACTATTCGTTGATTACTAAAGTCAGCAGATTTTTGCACCAATCTGAACGCACGTATACCTCTGCTTCATCATTATTGGCAGCGTGTATTTAAGTAGATGTGTAATGTATTTGAGAGTGTCAATCAGAATGAGGTTACTGCGACACTACTTGTCTGTGATGAGCGAGTTGAACCCAAAGACGCCGAGAGCTATATAACTGACTACGAAGCAGAGATGTAGATGTGCACGTATGATAATAAAACAAAGTGGTGCAAAAATTTTTTTTTCGCGGAAATTGAGTTTCTTCACTTATTTAATTTGTTAAAACGGTTCTGTCGAGAATTAGTAAGAGCCCACTGGTCATCATTGCATGTATCTTGACTCTGATTTAGAGCGCGGTCTCGCATTCGGAAGATCCTGGCTTCGATTCCCGATCCGGCAATCCTATTTTCGTTTCCTGGAAGCACTGTAAGCGGATACTGGAATATTTATTTTGTGTGTTTTCTCCCTGTTCCTACCCAGACACCACAACAAAATGACAGGAACTAACTGCACGTCACGCAGTAACTACAGTGTCCGATGTGTACGCGTGGCATACTTCGGACGTGGAGGCTATGTTGAAACCATAGGTAGACGACGTTTTGGAAATTTTTCACTGAGACGTTGTCCGTACATGCATATAACACTGGTAGGCACCAGAGTTGCTGCTGTATGGGCGTTTATTTACTCTGCTTACTGCTTTGAAATATTCTTGAACAGAATCATGGAAGTACACGATCCCAGTACTGTGTCATCTCAAATCAACCAGGCGAGGCACAACAAACAAGGAATATCAGCTGTAGTCATAACATACGTATAAATTAAAAATGCGTAATAAATGACTCGAGGAATTATGCAAGGAAAACAAACATCCCAACAATAAAATAAAATTAAGAACAAAAAATATGACATCGGAAGTTTTAGTTGGACTGAAGACGGGAACAAGTATCAGATCCCAAACGCCACGACAAGCTCGTCCAAAGACACCTGTGTTTTCCTTGTGTCGTCTTCATTGATTCGATCAGTCTTATATCTGAGTAGTCCTTGTTGTAGTCAGAGTATATCGTGTGATGTCTGGTCTCTGTTCCAGCATTTGTATGTGCTGTCATTGTGTCGTCCTGAGTCATTTCATATGCAACGGTTAGATAGTTTACTTTTCACATAATGGTATTTTGTTGAGATTTTTAAATGTTTGTTGCAATGGGAGTTTACAATTAGAATTTTTTGGTTTGTGGGCATACGCCATTGCTCATGTTTTGCTGATAGAACTTGTGTTGAATGACAAAGTACGAAAAGGACATAAAAAAATCTGACATAAAACACACAAAAATACAAAAAAAAAAAAAAAAAATTCCAGCGGAACTCAGTTTTTAAAATTATTATTCATATAAAATAAACAAAAATTTCTAACGGTACAATTCAGTCGAATATTGCAAAACTCCCAGATATAAATAGAACCAGATTCCCAAAATAAAAATATGGAAACTGACAAAAACAATGAACAGTGGACAACAAACAAAATACAAGGGACAAGAGACAACACAACACAAATTAAAAATAACGAAAGAATGCTTTTGATCAGCAAAACATGAGCAATGGCGTACTTCAACAAACCAATTAATTATAAATGTTTTTGGTCTTACTAATAATTTTTTGTGTGTTATAGCATAATTTCTCGTGAGATTTGTTATGTATGTATAATTGTATACGTATGTACTGACTAGAAATAGCATTGGCTTGTTTTCTTTCTTGTTTCTTTGTCTCGACTGGTTTTATTGAAGACAGAGAACTATAATTATGTACGTCCAAGAGTCTGCTAAATATCATTTTCTCCTATTGAAAATTACTTGGAACAAATTACTAAAGTTTTGGCGAATACGTCATGTTGCAGAAGCGTCTTTATAGCACCTCCCAAGCTGTATGGGTTATCCTCTGAGAAAGTGGTTCCTTCTTAAATGACCTCGCTGACGGTCAGACGTTAAGTCCGATCTAAAGCACCGAGTGCGACACAGACGAGATTGTACTTGCTGAAGATACAAATGTTCCTATAGTGCGGCAACCTTCCTCTAGCTCGTTGGAGATAAAGTGAGCACTAACATTTAGACTCTGAATAATATTACTAGCCATTAATGCACTGAAATCAACACTAACCATAGTTTCCTAACTCTTTGTATGGTGGTCAGCAAATTACTGAATATAGTTCTGTGCATCTTCCTATTTTTAATTCACGACGCAAAAAGAGAGGTGTTATAAGATTGACGTGTCTGTATGTGTAGCTGTGCGTCTGTCTGTAGCATCGTAGCTCCTAAACGAATTGACTAATTTTAATGCGTTTTTTTTTGTTTGAAAGCTGACGTGATCGATCGTGTTCTTAGCTATGATTCAGGGAAATCTGTTCAGCCGTTTGAATATAAAAGAATACTATTATCATCCAACCTAAAAAAATTTTTGTTTGTAATCAGTGCGTACCAATAACTTATTTTAAACAATATATTAAAGAAAAATATAAGTACAAGTAATAAATGAATTCATATTGAAACTAAAAACTTGCGTTGTTGCACTACTAAAATCTTTAATAATATTTAGTGTATGCGAGTAATTTAAAAATAATGAAATAAAAGTAAAATTAAAAATTTGAAGTAACTCTCGACACAAAAAACTCTAAAAAGTAAAATAATAATAATAATTTTTCCTTGACCGTTTAACTTCATTAACATAAGCTATTAACATTTTGTCGATGAGCGTCATCACGTCGGAGGACTGCTAATTACACTAAATGAAAAAAAAAATACAAATAAAAATAATATTAATAATGATAAAAGTATGGATTATACAACGACTTACTCTATGTAAGCAACGTTGGCATGTAACAAAACAACAATATCCAATCGTTTAGTTTTCAGTCTTGATTAAATTACTCTGAAAAATTCGCAAAATATAGACAACCGTTAACGACATCAGCCCTGACGTGTCTGCCCTTTCGGGTTGTCACATTCTGTGACGCCCCCGCCCCTCTTGCCATATACCGCACATCGCTTGCGGCAATTAAGTGAACGCCTCTTATACAATTGAGACAATATCGAAACACTGCATGAACTTAATATACCTTGTAAGATTCGTACAATCTGAAACTAGTATATATTTTCTGTTTACTACCTATGTATAACTAATAATACTTTTTCACACAGCGACTTGACAACGCTCATCGTCGAAATATTAATATATTCTTTTTATGAAGTTAAAAGGTCAAGAGAGACATTTTATTTATTTACTTTTTACAGTTTTTTATGACGGGGGTTGTTTAAAATTTTTAATAAAACGTTAATTTTACTTTTATGATACAACAGTACCGAAATAATATGAACTAAAATCGACATACTCGTATTTTATAATATATTCTTTTTATCAAAATATGCAGGTTCCTACCGACTGCACGATTTATCTTGCGTGTGCAGACATTAAACGAAGTGTCCAGACAGGTTAGACATTTCCCGTCGTCAGCCGTTACGGGCGGAAAAATTTGAATTGGCTGAGAATATAAATTTATTTTTTTTTTATTTTTTATTTTTTTTTTTTAGTGCTCAGTTTATTCCGAACCGCCTGTAGGCGCTGATGACTACTGGAATGATATGCGCTTAACCTCATCGAAGGAGGATACCTCGTGACAAGACAAGGGTGTGGTACAGTGTTGTTAGCCCCGGCAGTGCAGTGGTCAGACAACTCGACTTCAACCTTGCTGATCAGAGTTCCGTCCCCTACCGATTCTTTCCCAATTTTTCACGCGCGGGAAATATGGCGGACCTTGACGGTGTGTCCTTCTCATTGCTTCATTCTCGTTTCTTGTGACCCTTCACCAGCGTTGTGGTGACCGCCTGCCTAGGTCATCGAGCAGCAGGTAGAGCTTCGGCCGGTACAAGATTATTCCAAAACTGATCATCACGAATGTTTGTTTGTTTATTTATTTTATTTGCCTCCACATTATCTAGTACATACTGGAAGGGAGTTGTCAGTAACACAAGAAAAGTACATAAACAAGCACAGTTTTGGACAAACACAAAATTTTGACATATAGGCACGACCATGTGTCTTGTGAATACACATATATTTCTCTACACATCTTGCTAACAAGTTCTACATTCAGAACACAAACATAGGACATAAACACATACATGGGCAAACACAAACTTACAGTACATATCCGCAACCTTATGGCCGATCTATAAACATATAAATGTATGATGGATGCGTAGGAAGAGCGTTCAAAGTACGTTATACTCGTGTATATAGTTCACCTCTATTTATTGAAGTATATTTTGTTGTGGCCCAATAAGGTGAAAATGGGTGTTTCTGCGGCTATTGTTGTGTGTAAAAATGTTGACGTAGATCTTTTAAAAATGTAAATGCGTGTACAATACACATTTTCATTAATGTCTTAAAATGGCAGGGTCACCAAGGTGAGTTGTCGGCTAGAAGATTGCGCGCCAGTTCAGTAACTTGCGCCTAGAGGCTAGGATCTGGTATGATGTGTGTGCTGTATCGACCTTACCAGTAACTAACTTCTTGCCTGAAGGCATAACTGTTAACTGCTGGCTAAAACTGATTTTTATTATTAATTAAGTTGACGACAGCGAATATCTGTGTGGTAACGTAACGTGCAAAACACAAGAGTGGGGAAGGTCCCTTGATATGATTTAACCCGCAGAAGTGTAGCGTGTGGTGTGACGTAAATATTGGACAATGTTCGTCGTTGCCAGCTATCGTCTCAAGATGCCTTCCTCTTTTCCGCTGCGTTCTTGTAAGAGCTGGAAGAAAAATGGAGGCAGGCAAAGACGCGACGAGAAGGTACAAAGATAACACCAGCTCCTGGGGCGAAGATAAACAAAAAAGCAATATTTCGGTTTCTTGTTCTAGTAGGAGGAAATTTTCGCGAATCCTTGGAGGATATGTTGTCTTGACTGTAGCCCCTCTTCCTCGCTCCTCGGCTGAAACAACGAGTAAATAACGGCGCGCGAGTTTCTTGGTTCAGCGCCGTAGTTAGCTTTTTTCTGCGCTCTTTTCAGGGCGACATTATCTAACCTGAGAATAATTATCTACTATACTTCCCTTCATCTCGGAAGTTACCAACACAATAGTGTCGTCTAGGTAAAGGACATTCTAATAAGCGTGAGCATGTAGGGCGAGAGTTACAAGTTGTGATAATATTTGGTCATATATCAATAATTATTATTAAATGCGTGTTAATGAAAATTTTTTTAATATATGAGGGCTAAGAAGTATTTTGAGAAAAAGTACGGCAAAATTAAACGAGGAATGAACAGAGGAGGTTTGAGACTTATAATTTGAGGAATATACAATCGTATTGAATGACGTCAGAAGCAACCTTTACCTAGATCATGACTTTACGTAACTCTAAGGTTACAAAAATACCACAAATAAAAATTATACATCGAAGAGAAAATTCTCAATAATCCTCAACCACGTAGGTTTAAAAGTAATTTCTATGACGAAATACATTTTTCGTTATTTAAAAAATACGCAAGACATCCACCTAGTAGGGAATCGCTGTAGTATTAATTTACAGTTAAATGTAATAGATACCACCTTTTCAAAACAACAAAATAAAAATAATGAGTTAAATGACTATTGCAGTGCTAGGTTTAGTATCAGTTCTCTTTTATTATTATTTATCAAATACCTACTGAAGATTTGTATAAAACAAACTTAATTTTTGTAAAGAGAGAATTAACTACCAAACTCATTAATGATTCGAGAAAATTTATCAAACGCATATTTGTATCATACAAAAACAAAACGTTTAGTAAAACTAATGTTAAAACATACAAAAATGTTATTCACTAAAACTTTAATTTAATCACCGAGTCAAATATTTCATGAACTGATACAAAGATTCATATTTTGTAAATGAGTTATCGAGAGATTCTGAATTTCGTTCAGGCGTTCTTTCTACGCAACTCTGAACGTTTCCCAAAATTTTTGCCAAGGAATTAAGATTATTAGGTTCAACAAATGTCAAGGACAGACACTATAGACCTCATTTTATTACACCTACACTGATGACGCTCGTTTCTTATATCAACTGTAATATTTTCTTTAAATTTGTTATAAAATATTGTAAACGACATTTGACGCATGATATGGTACTAGGAGTTTGTAATTTGTAGTTTGCTGTTGGGATACCGTAATATCCATTTTAACCGTGCACACCTACAATTGATTGGTAGCTGACAGTGTTTATCGCCTGGACGTTGTCACTTGTGGGACCCGAAAATCATTTATTTTAGATTTCTCAATTTTGAATTATTTCCAGAGCGCAGCATGTAAATAAAACTATCGATATGTCATAAATTGAGGTACGCATAGATTTAAATGAAATGTCCATCGCACATGATGATGTAACAGTAGTTGCAATAGATAATTTTTTAAAATTAATAAATGACTTATGAAAGCGCTACGGTTAGCTTTATGCTCAAACAATGTGAGTTTTAAAACATTTGCAAAATTATACGCAGATTTATGTACCTAACAAATTAAATACACTGCAGCACTGCTTCATAGAAAATATTAATTTTATCTGATATTGAAAATCCATGGTAACATTGCAAAATAAATAAAAATATACAGAGCATAACAGTTGCAAGGAAAGATAATATGTCGTGTTAAAAATTAGTTGATAAGAAATATTGAAAAATGCGACTGCGAAAATGGGGAACGCAGAGTAAAGAATGTTGAATGGAAGTTTGAAGGACACATAGAGATATGCCGTGTAACTTAAAACTTTTAGCAGTCTCAGAGAAGAACGTAGGCTAGAAGGAATTTATTTCACAGAAGAGATCAGTCACGGAGTCAGAACACGGAAATTAAGAAACTCCTGGTAATAAATTCAGTGACACACGCTGGCGTGGATGTCATTTTCCATTACCTCAAGCTTCCACGAATTTCCTAATGGCATAGGAAGTTTAAAGAAGTATGTTGCAATGGCGTACTCGGTCACAAAGAACGGTGTTTGTGAAACGTTTGCCTGAATTGAATCGTTCATTAATTACAACACATGGTATTGCACTGGATGATATACAATCCCCGCAATCCGTTCATAAACATATCACCTATGAATGTCAAGTTTCTCAAGTTAAAGTATCACTTACTTACTTACACACACATATAGGTGTGTGTGTGTATGTGTAAGTGTGTGTGTGCGCGCGTGTGCGCCCTTGTGTAATTGCGTGCGTGTGTGTGCATATGTGTGTGTGTAAAACTACCTTTTACATTCATGAAAGTGTATTTCACGAAAAGTATATGTACGTGACATACAGGTATTGTTTAGTTTCTGAGTAAAAAATTACGTTTCCTGCTCTTAAGATAATGTTTAACACTTTAGTTACAAACTAGTTTTCTTGATAAATTTTCATGGACTTTTCCTGGCTGAATTTACAAGTAGATAAAAATTATTAACGCAGTAACGAAATGACGTGATATAGTTACAATATTTGTAACGTTTTAACAACATACTTAAAATTATCGTTTTTATGTACTAGGAAGCAGTCGTTTGGTGTTCCCTTCTTTTATTTATATTAAACATAATTGCCTAAAAGAAAGCAAATAATTGCGTTTGTGACCTGAAATAATGTTTATTTTACCAGGTTAAATTAAGGAAGGAATTTATTCACAATTGGTTCCAACAAATTTGAGCGCAAAACGAAGAACTTATGACAAATTTCGCTTAGACAATTTTAAAATAAATGAAAGTAAATGATCACCCCCTACTGCAATTTAATGCCCAGAAAACTAAATTAAAATTATCACATGATTATATATTAAACAAAAGTTTAATTTTGTATTTCTTCTCATTCTCATATTAAAAAAAATATTTTTGTGTGGTTAAATTGATAAAAATTTTCGGAAACGTGTAATATCCAAATTATAATAAAAAGTGCGAGATGTGTAGCAACATTAAGTAAGAAATTAGACGAATATATTTCCCACTCATCAGTCATCGCATAAAATGAATATGTGCAAATATTTTCAATTCAATCATGCTTTCCACCGTATTAATTACACGTGACCAAAGCATTTTCTTGCACAAGATACGGCTAGTTCCTGTACAAAGGCACAGTGTTGTAAATGTTTTGGATAATGGTTGGGACTTATTTTATTTCACAAGTATTGAAATGCAAACCTGACGTAAGACGAATCAACAATTTTGCAATAGTCGTAAAGCTTTCTCAACTTTGACGGTAATTTCATCATTCAACCGTTTAGTTATGCTTGAATTTTTAAATTTAAGATAAATTTCTATTCAGCCCTATAACTGGCGCCAGTGAACACTATTTTGCAGCAAATCATACAATCACATTGCGTATGTTTCTTTAAAAATCAGTTTAAGACAGCTGTGCTCTCTGCTCCAAATTCGACCTCTTATGATCTCACCCGCTCCTCCCCTACAAAGCTCCAAACTCGCCTCTATAAGACAGCATAAAAAGCGCTTCCAACAACAGATCGCTCTAGCAGAGAACGCAGTTTGAACTAAAAGAACGAGAAGTTCTTAGGAACACGGTTTCCTATTTACACTGTTTTTTGCGTATATTGCTTTTTAATCCAAACGATAGCAGATACCTTAAAACCGTTACAGAGATGTGTCGAAAAAATAATGTTTTCTGTGAAGACCACTGTTTTAAAAACTGATAATGATACAAATTATGCTAAATATTTAACTAATTACATTTCTTTTTAATTGATAGTTAGCAAACTTACAAAATTTTGTTTCTAAATAAATTGTCGGAGTAGTAAAAATTTTCATAATTTCTATATGACTGTTTTACGAAATCTTGCTGCCCTTTTTTAATATACAGGGTGGGGCTTAATTCGACCGACAAACTTCTGGAAGTGATTCCTTTATAAAAAGAATCAAGTAGAAAATATACGCGACACGTTGTACCTAAAACTAATATTAAGGGCAGTATAAGCCCTTAATCATGGAAAATTTGAAGTGTATTTTTGTAAAACAATGGAAATGAAGAAACATTTAATGATGACAAGTTGAGCATTGTTTTATACCACCGGGACCTTGAAATACACATTAGAATGACATCAATACCTTGCACCCTAATACAAAACACTAGCATGGCTACCCCTGTTATTACATGCCACATTACTACCATCAGATATTACGTAATTTCAATACGGTTTCCTACTAGAGAAGAACATCAGAAGTAAAAAAGGCCGCCTTGTCGTAAATACGTGGGACCAACCATTTTCGTGTAAAATTCGTAAAAAAGAGTGGACTGCAGTAAGACAGTTCTTACTACGTAGGCAATACGGCATACACGTTTGAATGGCTGGCTGCCGTACCAACTGTTATGACCCATCATTCGCCTGGAGTGATTTCGGGAAACCGTGGGAAACAGGAACAAGGATGGATGGAGTCGGGAATCGAACCCGTAGATTCCTGCAATGTGATACACTTGCTCCACCTCACTCGTTGACAATAATGGAGGAATGTTGTTGAATAACGTTATCACAAACAAGGATATAGTACAAGTAACAAATTATTTTAGAACTGTCTGTGTATTGAGGTACTACTATTTTGTAATACCATTTGTAACACGTAGGTCTGAGCCCTTAAGTACAGGCATTTAAACTTTAAATCCTGGTAATTTTGATGTCATCGTTTAAATTGCATTTTTATTTTTGTTTTATTGCGACCGACTTAATTACTTAGAATTTCCAAGTATAAATGTCAATTAATTTTTTGTTTTTGTTTTTATAAATAATTCTCAGTAGGTAAGTAATAGAGCAGTTTAGTGCAGCACTGGGGTGATTTGGACGAGGCATAAAAACATTTTAAGTGCAGTAGAGATTTACATACTCTTTGTCGGAGTGCAGTTGCCAAAGAATAAGCACGGACGCGACTGAAGGAAGGGACTGTTCCATGAACTGTAATGGCGAATGTACGTGTGTGAGCCACCGAGCTGCCCTGGGTCGAAGTCCTCCGCTTTTTGAGTTCCACTGAAGAAACGAAGGAAGGATGTCCTCCCATGTTGCATCGGGAGGTTTTAAAATGAAGAATTCCCTGTAAAACCCCCACCTCAGTAGTATTAACGTCCCGCCGCCGCGTTTCCTCGAACAGAACAGTTCAGTAATATTTTTTGGACTTATTTTGTTTAAACTCATGGACACCCCTGAAATTTAAATGGTCTAAGTGAGCATAGTTAGTAAGTGAAAACTATCAGAAATTGATGGACAAAACTGAGAACTTAATTTGCCGTATGTGAGTGATGCACGTTAGTTCATCGTCCTCCTGTACTTTGTTATGTTATGAGAACTTACTTAACTATCCTTATTTACACTTCTACTTCGAGAGCATTCACAACTTATTTTCTCAGTAATTCTTTCAAGTTAGGTTATTAGGACGGCCAATAAACTTTAATGAAGACATGAATTTAAAGTATTATTTAATTTTGGACAGAGATTTTGGTTTCGTCAGTAGTATTCCATTTTATACAGTAGTATTTGTGTGTTCGACGTCTGGTCACGATCTGTCTTCAATAATCTGTTTTCTGTTTGTCCCTACATACATTTTGTTTTCTTAATCACTCATTGCTGCGAAAAAAACTTCAATGATTGTAATATAAATAAGAAAATGTTACATTGTGTAGTGTATTTGGATCCATAAAGTTCACTGAAGTCACTGTTGTTTACTATAATACATTTTGAACGTTATAAAAATGTTAGTGTATAATACATCTATTGAATACGATTTAATAACATTTAATTATTACCTGTTCTTCTGGATGACCTCACAAAAATTGCAATTCGTGTCCTCACATTTAATGTCCCACCTCGCTTGTTCGAGATGTAATGATTACGGAATGCATACCCCTGCTTACGAATATGTGTATTGATTAGTATGACGTAGGTACCAAAACTGTATTCTTCTCGCAACTGCCCACGACTCACAGTTTTCGTATGTAATCCTCGTTAGTCGACTACAGCGATACATGTACAGAAACGTGAAGAATACGAATAGTATGTCGGTAATCACACACTGACTTTAAGCACACAGACAAATTATCGCGAATGTAACGGTACTCCACTGTTAATGTAACGTGTACAGTATGTGCATATTCCTCCATTATTGGGAACGAGTGAGGTATCACGTTGCAGGAATCTACAGGATTCGATTCCCGACTCCGCCCATCCTTGTTCCTGTTTCCCATGGTTTCCCGAAATCACTTCAGGCGAACGATGGGTTGAATCCCTCGATATTGGTCATGGCCGATTCCTTTCCCGGTTCTCTGACATTGTTCAGTTCTTTGTGTTACAGTATCTAATGATCTTAGTTGTTGATGAGATGTTTGGCCTCCATTCTCTCTCATCCCTCAGCCAAAGCAGTTGGTACGGCAGCCAGCCATTCAAACGTGTATGCCGTATTGCCTACGTAGTAAGAACTGTCTTACTGCAGTCCACTCTTTTTACGAATTTTACACGAAAACGGTTGGTCCTACGCATTTACGACAGGGTGACCTTTTTTACTTCTGACGTTCTTCTCTAGTAGAAAACCGTATTAAAATTACGTAATATCTTATGGTAGAAAAGTGGCATGTAATAAAAGGGATAGCCACCCTAGTATTTTGTATTATGGTGCAAGGTATTGACGTAATTCTAATATGTATTTTAAGGTCCCTGTGGTATAAATCAATGCTCAAATTGTAATCATTAAATACCTCTTAATTTGCACTACTTTACAGAAATACACCTTAAGCTTTTCATGATTAACGGCTCATCCCGCCCTTAATATTAGTTTTAGGTACAACGTATCCCATATATTTTATACTTGATTTTTCGTTAGGAATCAACTCCCGAAGTTTGTCGGTAGAATTCAGCCCCACCCTGTCTGTATATATATATATATATATATATATATATATATATATATATATATATATATATATATATATATATATATATATATATTTGTTTTTTCCCTTTGAAACACCGTATGGCTTTACGGGTAAGTTCTCTAGCCATGCCTTGTTATTCCCTGGAGGCAATAAAAGAAAAATTAGTAATTGCGGACAAGACTAGTGCACATGGCAATAATATTGCCGCTGTTACGCGCAGAGCATTAAAGTAGTGACGATATTTTCGTTTTCAATATTTATAGAGCTTTAAGCAGATACTATGTCATTCTATTTA
>PNEQ01059606.1:60215-89879 GCA_003012365.1 Medauroidea extradentata
GGGGGGGGGGGGGGGGGGGCGCTTCGTAGCTCCTATATGGATGAACCGATTTCAATGAATTTCTTTATTTGAAAACTAGCTTCATCGAGGTGGTTCTTAATTGTATCTATTGCAATTCTGTCAACCTATTTAAGAATAACGAGCTCTTTTCCGAATTTACGTTAAAAATTTCATAGACATAAATTTAAGATTTATTACGCATCATATTGGTTTTTCCTGGATGCAAAAGTCCAGAGTTGTAAAAATTTTGAGAGGCCCCTGAAATGTTTTTCTACTACGGCTTCTAGTTTATCGGCTTCGGCTTAACTGATTCCGCTTTTACATGGGTTTCCGAAGTCGCTCCAGCCAAATGCTCGGATAGTTCCTTACAATTGGCCTTGGCCGACTCTTCTCTTAGTTATGTGTGATGGGTTTTGTAGCCGTCTCTAATGACCCCGCTGCCGACTAAACGCAGTACCAATACAAAAAAAATTTAAAAAGGGAGGCTGTATTTATAAAAGACGTAAACACAATTTAAAGGGTGATTTATTTGTGAGATAAATGTAATAGGAATACTTTTATCAAATACGCGTTAATGTGATGAAACAACGAAGTGAAATAGGTTAAAATAATTATTGTAATATCTACTAAAATTTTGAGGTATAAGAAAGGATAGGCAGTCCTGTTTACATTACATTTATGTAGCCAAACTTTACTCGCGTTTAGATATTTTCATTACTATATTCGAAAATTTAACCAGATCTAGTTAACAAAAAAAAAACACCATTATTATACTGCTGTTCCTACTGTGGTTGATGTAAATAACGGTTGAACAACACTTGTAAATTCCGGATGTTGCTATTGTAAACCACGGACCGACGTTATTTGTTGATGATTTTCTTACAGTTGCTTGTGCATTATATGTCTCTCAGTACCGCTTGGAGTAGACTTGTTGACATCAAATAGTACAGCATAACTTGTTCCACAGAGACAACGTCCCTTCGGCAAATAAGCTTCACATTTGGTTTTATTGCAATTACTATTTTAGTATCTTGTCTTTTAAGGGTGTTCAAGTGGCAAAAATACATAATTTTGTATTTTCATGACCTAGTGTTAGTTTTATAGATGTTACTTGCGACTACAGTAAACACTTGTGAAACATCTTTAGCTGTCATAGTTTTCCCATAGCGGCATGTCAAAGTCAAGATTTGCAAGTTACGGGAACATACAAATAACAAAAACCGTCCTAATTACTCTAATGAAATAATTTACACCGAAATAAGACATTATGGGCCATATGCTAAAAGATTAAAAAACACACAACTAAGTTCCTTTGTATTTTTTAAAAATTGCCACAGATTAAGAACATGTTCGTTAATTCCAAAATAAAAAAAAAATGCTAAGTGATTTCACTGTGTGCTTGTAAATCTTTTAGTATATGACCCATAGTATTTAATTTAGGCGTAAATTGTTTCATTGCAGGTTTTGTTATTTGCATGTTCCCGTAACCAGCAAATCTTGACTTTGACGTGCCGCTGTGGGAAAACTATGAGAGATAAAAAGTTTCATGGGTGACACAAGGAGTCACCAGCAACGCCTATAAAACTAACTTTATGTTGTACAAATATAAAATGTGGCATATTTGCACTGGAACGCCCTTAAGGGCACGGTCTACCACAAATTTCATCACCATTCTTAAATTTTTTATTTGTACCAGATATTTGTTTTTCTTATTTTAGACACAAAGTGTGACCAAATTTGGCTCTTATGAAAATTTTTTATCTGTCATAGTTTTCGCGTGATGCCTTGTTAAAGTCATATTTTGCATGTTTCCGTTTTAAGGACTACACTAAAACCAACTAATATACCAAACTCAAAAAAATCACAGTGGATAAGGACGTCACAGGCTACAATGTCAAGTTCATAAAAATAAGAAAATAAAATTTATTTGTATTAAAAAATATTGTTTTCTTAATTTTTATTTTAAGATTTAATATACGTATTTGCCGGAAATTACATTGTTATAGAAAATAACATCCTCTAGAAAGCATTTTTCTGGAATAAAGTGGATTTTAACATTGATTGTATTCTTCAAAATTAAAAAAAAAAAAAAAAAGGTTATCACTGAAATGTTGACTGAAAGTACATACATATAAAAGACCGTTCAACACGGTCGGTCGAGGTGGTCTAGGGTTAAGCTGCATAGTATATGTGCATGGGAATACGGGTTCGAACCTAAGTGCTTCCACGAAATTCTTTTTTCAGAATTATTTCGGGCAAATGACATTTATTCAAAAATTATAACACATTTTCCA
This sequence comes from Medauroidea extradentata, assembly GCA_003012365.1. NCBI lineage: Eukaryota > Metazoa > Arthropoda > Insecta > Phasmatodea > Phasmatidae > Medauroidea > Medauroidea extradentata. Next base: position 62,510 of record PNEQ01059606.1, read on the forward strand.
TCATTATTAAATTCGTTTAGGTGGTTAAGTTTTATTTTTTTTTTTCGTTACTGCAAATACATACACAAAGTTTGTAATTTTACAAATACGTAGTCTACTTTATATTTTATTAGGCTACAATGGCAAGCGTTGTAGTTTGGCTAGGAAATTCTTTGGCAACTAGGTTTCCAAGGATTTTCTTTGTAAAAGTACAAAAAATGTTTTCAGTGTACACTGCAATGCAAATAACGAAAACCAACTGACTTACTGAAATGAAGTAAATGACAAATAAATGACATTTCATGGGCTACCTAACCTAAAATTTATAAATCCACAACGTAATAATTTTAACCTCTAAAAAAAACGCAATATTACAGGAAGGAACGTTGAAAATTGAGCAAATTTCAAAAAGCAGAAATTATTCACTGTGAGCTTTTGTAATATTAGGTTACGTAGCTCTTGACATGTTATTTCACTGCGAATTATTTAATTTCAGTAAGTCGACTGGTTTGCACTATTTGCGTGACATTACATGCAAATTTTGACTTCGATACACTTATGAGAAAACTATGCGAACTAAAATGGTTTAATAAAAAATTCTGAATTCACAAGTATTGTCTACAATACTAATCATACTTCACATAAATAAAACATTTTAATACAAAACACACTGTGAACCTGGTAGCGGTGGCAAGAGTAAGGCTAGAGATTTACTTGTTAGTTAAATTATTTTCGCTGGGCTTCAGTCATTTTTAATAATATCGCTTTCGGACAAACCATTTTCTGCATTGAGCGGGGAATATAGATACATGAACTAAAAATATAAGGGAAAAATTTGAAATAATATTTTAGAGTGTTTGATGATAGCAAAATTACTAATTTCCTCACAATTATCAGGGTATTGAAAAGAGCCTAAAATACTGGCTGTAGCAACGTACGCTACACCGAGATGAATAAAAATGCTGGTAGTGGCATGCTTCTAGGTTCGACAGGTACTGAGTTACGCCTTATATAATAACACGTAGTTTCCTATCCTTGTTCTCACCAGGGCTTCCAGGTAGGCGGTGCCCTTAAGCGCACGGTTCTATTTCGTAGTTAAACATGTCATGTTCGCGGTGGTGTAATTTGCGCCTTGGGTTGACAGCTTCTTCTCTTTGTTCCAGACGTGTCGTTGCCAGTAACCCAGCTGTTCTACTCTTCTCGCCGTCACGTAACGAACAGTGTTAACACTGTTATTTTAATAATTACGCCTCCCAGGGCCAGGTTAATAACAAGTGCCGTATCGTCACTCGAGCCTGAAGATTGTTTACTGCCCACTCTCACGTACGTAGAGCTAACTGTGTGGTACAGTCAATCATATATAAGTTTGTAAATTGTGAAATACGTATTAATATTTATCTGTGTATCTTACACGTCGTCGTACGTCGTACTGTGCGTAAAACGCTACCACAATCCTCGCCGAAAGAATGTAACAGCAAAACGATTTGTCTGGACAAACATAACCTACAGTTAGGTTATTTCTGCTAGAGCTTAGAAAGCTCTGTGCTGTTAGATTGGCAAGGGGCAATTTCTCCCCGAAGTTGCCCTCGTGTCCATCAGGGATCATCAGTATCAGTAGTTGGCATTTCCGGTTTGAGAAATAAATGAACAGTGACAAGAATTTTTAATACGAATGTAATAGATATTTTTGCGAATAAATTTAAAATGCTGAATTAATTTTTTTTCCGAGTATTAAACATAAATCATGATATATTTCTTTTTACCTCAACTAGCTGAAATTATTTCATTATCTTTTGACTCCAGTGTAACTTGTGGCAGTAATTGTCTCTTGCCAAACACATTCAAACACATTCTATTATTTTCATTATAATTAATGTGAACTACCGTGATTGATATCTTCTGGCTTTGCAGTATAGCTACGTTATGACTTATCAAGACAAACGCGTCAACACGATTAATTCACTTTGCCATTACAATGTAATTATAGATTGCTTTATCAGGACAAACAGGATATTACGCAGTTAAAATTCATTTTACTTTAAATAATCTCTTTCAGTCCTATTAGAGAATGCTAGTGTAGGGTAAATGTATAATTTAGCATTAACGTGCCCTTGTTTTTATAGTTTTGCAAGGAAACTTTATATCAGAGCAAAAATATCAGACAATGTTGATGATTCCCTTCCTTTACAACGTTATTTGGGAATTCTAACATAGGACAAAATTAATATATATGGTTAAGCTCACCTTGACTCGACACTGAAAATAGACTGTTGAAACAGGACAAACGTTATACGCGGGATATCTTCTCCTTCTGTTTACAGAGTTTTACACAGGACAAACGTGATCTGCATGCCTAGTCGCCTTGCATTTACAATGTGACTGTTGAGTTCTATTTGGAAAAACGTGATCTTCATGTTTAGCCGCCTTCCATTTACAATGCGACTATTTAGTTCTATAGCAAGATAGACATCATTGACATAGATGCTGTAGTCGCATTTAATATACAATGAGACTACTGAGCTATATTAAGACAAACGTGATTTTCATGTTTAGTCGCATCGTGTTAACAATGTGGCTACTGAGCTCTATAAGACAAACGTTGTCTACATGGTTAGTCGCCTTCCATTTACAATGCGACTATTTAGCTCTATTACGACAAACTCATGTTTAGTCGCCTTGCATTTACAACGTGACAATGGAGTTATATAGCAAGACAAATGTGATCTATATGGATAGTCGCCTTCCATTTACGGAGTGGCTACTGACCCCTGTAGCAAGACAAACGTTATCTAATTTTTAGTCGCTTTGCATTTATTATTTAAAGGAACTGTCTTAATGAACTCACGAACCATCCGATAAATATTTTATTTTTAATTCTTTTTCCTTTGGACTATTTATCGCAATTAGGTGAACGCTTTCGCCCAACTTTTATAAGGCGGTAGGGTAGGGTTTGAGTTACTGCATAATGTCAATTTATATTTTCTAAAACATAAACAATGTAATGTCAGCCACTGTAATATGTTACCAGTGTAGTTTAATTACTTCTACATACAATTTGCATTAATGATGAAGGTCATCAGTAAAGTTATTTTTTCAGCTTTAAATAAAACACATTAGGATCGATGATGTCAGTTAATTTTTTCTTTTCACTTCATTCCCCTTAACACAAAACGTAATATTTTATAAACTACGTAATATAAAATTATGCGTGATTGCCCCAAAATTTGTTTTTCTTATTTTGTTAATGATCTAGTTTAAGTCGATTTAAAGTGTAATGTTGCCATAACGACGATACCATAAAGGTCCGAGACAAATATTCACGAAGATTTAAAACTCAAATCTGAAACCAAATTACAAGGAAAACGTTATAGCCACGTGTTGCGTACAAAACCATGCGGTGAATTTCAACAAATACAACACCTTAGATAAATTACACGATGACTATAAGTTTTTGTCAAATGTTTCAGCCTTTTTACAAGAACGTTCGAAAGTATTGTGCATTCTACACGTACATGCCTCAAATGAAGTTAAAATATTAAACGCTATTCCGTACCACAATTCAATATAATTACTGCAGAAATTTTAATACTATTTTCCGAAAAATAATACGTCTGCCAAATAAGGTATTATTTGAATTAAGAGTTAACAGTAGCTTATTATATAATTCATTAAATGTCTAGATAATAACTTGCGGCAAAGAAAATTTTTCCAAAGTATTTCGTATATGTGTAACAGAAAAAAATATAAACATTGTTCGTGCTCGGTATGCTCACAGAGTACAGCCATGAACTAAAATAATACAATTAATAACAAAAATAATTTGTTGAGATAATGCAGCGAAATTTTTATCACGAAGCACAGCGGCTGAGCTATAGCGTCACATTTGGAAACGAACAACTTGCCGACCATCCCCTCCCCTATTGTTACTTCACCAACCACCCCTGCGTGGCACAAAGAACGGCCACATTTATTATTTAGACAGATTTTATGAGCGCGGGTCGTAAGTAACTTTTCTGCGAGTGAGTGGAGGGGATGGTGGGGGAAGTGTAAGGAACGGGGGAAAGCCGGCCGCCCAATGAATTACCCCGAGAGAAAGTCACAGTGTCGCCGCACACTATTAGATACCGAGGCGGGGCATATATCAAGAGGGGAAAGATTTGTGGTGACACGACCTTGCTATAGCACGTTAACATGTCGGCGGTCTGGAAACGCAGGCAGCGGGATGATTTATGGCGAGAAAGGAATCTCCACGTAGAATATTTGTACACATTAATCACAGTCCCCCTCCCCAAACCTTTACGATTCGTCTGCTGCCATTCCCGCTGAGCAAATATGCTCTGCGAATGTATAAATTTAAAAGTATTTTTAGAGTTGAAATTAAGAAATGCTACGAAACTTTATCAGATTCACCGCAGCGAAATTCAGTTAACTTTTTCATTCGAGTGTATCTATAGATGTCCATAATGCGTTTAGTGGTGACGGCGGTACAATTTCTTTTTTATTTAGATGATTCTTGCTAGTAACACTGATTTATCTGGTCAAATTGATTACAACTCAACCTGCCAATAATTGTTTAGGCTGCATCAATTTTTAAAAATTATATTTCGCTGGTAGTAACGTGTGGATGCGAAAATAGCAGGTCATTCACACGAGCTGACTCTCTGCTCGCGGAACAACTGTTTTCTCTGCTTTAATAATAATTCATTTGTTATAAAGTCTCTGTTAGCATATTTCTATAACATATTACGATTTCGCACGAAGCAAATTGTCTGTTACAAATTTCTTTGCACTATGTTAATTATTGTTATTATTAACTGTGATCTAGTGTCGGTTTATAGTTGATCATGCTGTAGAACTATTAACAGTTCTTTTACATACCCCGGTGACACAGACTTTCGATTCAAGCCGCTTTATACAACTGACCTACTAAACTGTCGTTTCAGTTGAATTAGCAATATATGAAATTTTACGTCGACTCGTAAAGATTTATGTACGAATATCTTGGAAATTTCTTGTGAAATAACAACGTAAAATATTTTTTTCATTTTGTGGAACACAAACGGTGTATCAATAATTTTTTAAACATTATAAACGCACCTGAATAATATTCATATTTTAAATGCATATTATTTATGCCTTGAAATGAAATTATATTTTTGTGGATTCGTACTGAGATACGTTCTGAAGAACGATAAACTTAATGCAACTACACGTGGAATATATAACAATAAACGCTATCATTCAAATACAAATAATTTGGATTGGATGAGAATGTTGTACGGCTTTAGTTAATTAGTAATCATTAAACTGGCTTTGTTTCGATGTTTAACTCTGGTTAGAAGCTGGATTTCGATCGTCATCAGTCTTCTGCCTACAGGTAAGTTTTACATGATTGTTCTCCATTTCCGTTTACTTTGATGTCATATATTATTTGCTATCTTTTTTTCCTCTCAATCTGTTCACACAAACTAGGCGTGCCATAGCTTTTATAAGCAAGCAGCCCCTTATCAATGAGTGTCCTATCCTGTTCTTCTTCCATCCTCTTATAATAAAAAGTATTCTTCTTCTTCTCTCACCAACCTTTTGCAATACTTCTTCTTTGGTTACTCTTTCCTTCCAACTTACCTTTTCCATCCTCCTCCACATCCACATCTCAAAAGCTTCCTAACGTCCATGTTTCTGCTCCGTATAGTGCTACACTCCAAAGAAAGTACTTGGCAGGTATTATTCTCTTTTTTTATCTAGTTTACCGCATAAAACATACGTTTTCTATTAAATGCTTCCTCTGCTATAGCAATACGAATGTTGATCTCTTGACGGCATCTCAAGTCTTCAGTGACTAAATATTGAAAGGATGCTACTTGGCCTCACTTAATATTTGTCTGTTTTCTTCCTTTACTTATTACCAAGCTCTTTGTTTTTGACGAATTTATTCTCACAAGTTACATACAAATCTGTTAGCATGTTATTTGCTGTTCTTTCACTTTCTGCTAATAGCGCCATATCATCAGCAAACCTTGTACATTCTATTCTCTTTCCACGTTCACATGTTCCTCTCCTTCCCTCTATGCATTCCCTATGCTATCTTCTAAGTATCCATTGAACAACTCCCTTTCCAAATCCTTCTTTCTTTTGAAATTTGGTTCTCAAATCTTATGTCTGCTGTAAGTCAAATTACGCATTAGTCTTCTTTCCTTCCAATCTACTCTTTCTTCTTCAAAATTTCCACCAGCTTTTTCCACCGCACTCTGGTGAAAGATTTTCTCTAAATCAATAAAAACAGCATGTATTCCATTGAAAATCTTTGTTTTAAATTTGTTTAGCCCCTACTAGTTTTTGATAATATACTGTGTAAATTCCCTATTCAAATAAATGTTTCAAACTAACTGTAAAATTACCTCTCGTAATCAGAAATTAAAGGTATTAAATTAAGATAACCAAGATATCTCCCATTTTTTGTTCCGAATCTCATATGAGTACGTCTTAAAGAAAATAATTTACATTATATACTTTGACATTGTAGACTACTTAAGAAGAAATGTTTTGTAAATTGAGTTTTTAATATTCGTTTATTAAATTATTATTTTTAAATAACTGTTTGCGTATTTGAATAAAATAATAGCTTTAAAATTCCTATAAATGCTAAACTTAAACATCCAAAGTTAATGAATACAATTTAATATGACTTAAAAGTTTAAAGTTACATTTTAATATCTAAAAATTGTACGTGAAATATGTTCAATTGCTCCAATTGTTTAACAATTTGCTTTTGTTACTGTACCGTAATTAGATTTTAAGCTTCTGTCCTGCAATGCAACCTCGGTTTACGTATGGGTGTTAAGTCTTCATTCAAACGAAAATATGGCAGTTAAAACTTTATACATAATCTAGACAAGTTATTCATAGTAAATATTATGAGCATTTTGTTATTATACGTCCAAGCAGGCCGGACAGCAAGAGAAGTTCGGGCTGCAACTTGGCCAGTGGAAACCAAGGAAGACAGGAAGACACCTACCTCACCACCTTCCGTAGCGTCACAATAGTGAGGACAATCACGCCGATATAACTAACGCCTTGTCACACAGTTAACCGGGTCGGTCGCCCGCCAATACTCATCCGATAAACAGTAGTCCAGCTCTCTTCTGGGGCTTCTGGGTCGAGTCCCGGCAGATACATGCTCGCCCTTGAGGCCGTCTATCTCTTCAATCCAGCTTTGGTAAGGTCACCAGATCTAGTTAGGTAGCAGAAACCCCCACTTAATTCAGCATATTAATAATCAGTAATATTACGCTCCCCTACTTAATTATTATAACTCATTGTAACAGTTTTGTATTTCGAGTACCTCCCGCCATAGTATAGTAAATATCCTAGTTATTTAACCCTAAATAACCTTCCTAGTCGATCTTAGTCAGATCCGGTTGTCGACCTAATGAAGGCAGCAGTAACTTTTTTTAACGTTGTCAATGGAGCAACACTTGATGCGGCTCACTTCTAGAAGCCAAGAACATATTGATATTAACATTTTCTATATTATCTTGAATCTAATGGTCAAATTATATTTGCATCAGAGGTGTCGAAGCTGCTACAAGGGTTGTGGGTTGTACGAGCGAGCACTTGACTAGCAATGACTGTCGTGTACTGTAGGGGTATAGTAGCTGATACTACTACTACTAATAATAATTGTTTTATTTATTAATAGCGCTGTAAAGGCGTTGTCGCCGTTTATTTCATTACGTGATAAAATTTTGATCAACAATTTACATTCACAATTGCGTACCATCTTTATTATAAGTCAACTTCGGTGTACAATAAAACAGTTAAATAAAATATACAAACAAAACTAGTAAGGGCAAGTTGGAAACTAAATATAACGTGATTAATAGGCCTATGTGAGTTAATAAACCTACGCAGAAGTGATCTACGACTGCAAATTATAAAAAAAACATGAGATACCCACATAAGTACACGTATGCATAATTTCGATGGTTATGACTAAACATTAAGGATACACGTCAAGCCGAAGCATGTGAATTGTCTTAGACGCAATTTTATTAAGTGTAATAGTTTTAACTAAATTTCCCTGTCAGTTGCCTATACATTAGATCGCTTCAAATATGACAAAGTTTATGTTATAATAGACAAGATATCTGTTTCAATTAATGTTTTTGGTTTTGTCCACAACGCCACTTTTACGTCGGGCGATAAAAATGTATAAACATGGGGGCTTCCCATTTGAAAACAACAAACACCTACTTTAACATCCAAAAATGTCACACAAATTATGCATTGTCTTGGTACAATCATAAGTTAAGTAGCTGCGCCACATTGATGACTGCGACAACAGAAGTTTCCAACGGAGACTTATTCTGGATGTACTTATTAATTGTGACAACCGACAGCGTAATGAAAGTGGAACTCATACGTGTACTCCAAGTGGAAATGGCAGGCGCCATTACTGTTTTAAATATCTTCTTAGCAACTTTTGGAAGTAGTAAAAATCTATGTTTCTTAAATTCACGTGCAAGATTAGCAGTGATATTTGATGATTATTGCTGTAGACGACGCGAAACAATATTTTCGTTCTGCATACATGACACGAGCATATTGACAAAAGTACTCAGTATGTTGTTCGTCGGTATTTCGTAGCAGCTCACGGTGTGTCGGGTTAGCAAATAAACCTCCTGCGTGAAGAAATACGTGTTCTCTTAGCTCGTATGCCGCTTGGTAAGGGGTCACCTCACTTTGTACTGGACGCACCTCGCTTCACGGGACTCAGACGGGTGACCAAGTGGTTGGACTAGAGGATGGGACCGATATTACCTGGACACGAGCAACCTGAAGTACATGAGCCACATCGAGGCAACCTCCAATTTGCCAGGCCGTTCCCGTCGGTCGAGCTGCAGAGTAAACCCGGGTGGAGTGGCCGACGTCTCGCCCCTTATCCCTCTGCAACCCCTCGCCGAGGTAGACGTGACCTGGCGGTTATGAGCACACTAGACTTGTGTTGGAGTATCGCCGGGGTTGTGATCACCTCCCCCTTGTGCCAGCTTCTTTGAAGGCATTCAAGAACACGGCAGGTTACAAGAGATCGTTACAAGCTCCCGGATCCCCTCTAGCCTTCTTTGCCTCTTCTTTTCATTAACAAATGCCCTCTCGTCTCTCTCTCTTCTCTATCCTCTTCACGGTTACAACAGGTTGTCCGTGGGACGAAGATGACAGGAGAGCTTGGAAATTTGTCTACGTATTCAACAACATCTTGCGTAGCGACGAATAAAGATGAGAACGTGTTTTGGTCAATAGCCATCATTATACTTTAATGACAATATTTGATACGCGCTTGTTCTTTTTTCTACATAGTCCATATTACAACTAATACACGTATATATTACTTTCGATATGAAATAATATTTTATATTGAAAATAACTAAAGTAAAGCTTAACTTCTGCTGCCCATCCCACAGATTTATATTATTATCTTTGTATGCGAATACGGAAACCTTACATGTACTATAGTAGGCATTTAAGTTGGCCTCTGAGCTCTCTAGTGCTGATATCAGGAGAGGAGGGCGAAGAGAAACTGATATCCTACTATCCGGGGTCACCTGCCAAGTTGATACTAAAAGAGCAGAAAACATTCGGTGCATTCCGTTATACACTACATAAGTGTAACATATTTGTCTGTTGCAGCAGTTGTGCTAGGGAATATGTAGGCCTATATATCATTCGGGATAGGCGAAAACGTTTGTCTAAAGTTGTCACGTTTTACTTACATCCTGTCAAATAAACATTAGGTTTTGGCAAATCATTTAGTTTACCAAAATGAATGGAAATGTTAAATCGGTAATTAGCGAAAACCATACAGAATTTTGTTTTCATAATAAAACTGTTTCACTCGAAAAATGTTGCGACATCTAGGAATAAATGATCATCGCTTTAAAGGCCAATACAAATTGCAGTTTTCATGATCTCTTTAGATTTTATTTGATTTAACTTTGACAGAAATATCGCTTAATCGTAAATATGTTGACGTTGGAGTTAGATTTCACGTAAGTCGTTTAGGGCCTACAGGACTAATAAATACTTACGACTTTTTAAAAATGCTTGTTTAGGTGTGGCGTTGTGCTTGAATTTACCGATCAGCGATTATTTATTATACATATAATCAAAAATTTTGCTTTAATTCAACTTTGGCATGCACGTAACCCTGTACGTACATTAAAAAAAATTACGGTACGTTGGTGCAACTTTGGGTACAGATTTACTTTTTCAGACATTCCTCAAAAGTTGATCAGTTATCACTAAAAATATTAGTGTGGCATTGGCAACGTAGCATTTCGTGAATACATTGGTCATTTTTGTAGTATCAATGTCGCAATACTGCCAGCCCCCTAAGATGAAACCTTATGTCTAAATTTAAAAATAAACTCTGCCGGACCAAGTAAAAAGACCGTCGCACAAATGTAACTTACGTAACATAAGTTAACAACTTTTATGCTTGTGAATAATTTAATTAATACATTTTGTGAAGAACCCTAATTCGTAAACATCACTATAACTGGTTGGTTATCATATAAGCCTTTTAAACAATGGTAGATTACATACTGATCACACTCGTGAACTAGTTACCAGTTCATCTAAACTACATTCTAAGAGCACATGTGCATGGTCTGAAAACTTCAAAACAGAAATCTGTTGGAATGTGTATCTTAGCAGGCGCTGGTGAGACGAGAAATGGTAAAAAAAAGTACGTTAGCTAACCCAGATATGCAATTACTTGTTTATTTCAAAGCTCCTACGATGTATATATCTCAGAACAGTACGTCCGTACAGGAACATTCGATTATCACGACGTGCGTTTATTACCTAAGAAATTACTGATTGTTTAAAACATAAAAATATTGTTTAATAAGTACTCGTTTTTGAACATGCCGGATATTATATAATATACACACACAACACGCACAATTGTGCGTGAACAAATAAGTTTATATATATATATAATGAACAATAAAATCATTAAACCAGCATAACACAGAATAAAAATTGGTCACACTTAGTTTACTATAGGGAGAATTCATTGTTAATTAATGCAGTTTTGTAAACGGTTTTTAAACTGTGCCTCGAATAAGTTATTCGGTTGCGTAGTTAAAAATAAAAAATAACAAAAATATTACTTTTTAATTTATTCACGGTTAAATGTTGCGGATATTATAACTGTGTGAAGACTGCAATGAAGTCAACAATTGGAACAAAATAAATGTTAACGATTGCAACAATGCCACTAATAACTTATGTCATAAAACACAACAAGTAATGTTTTGGCTTTGACATCTCCAGTAATATAACATCAACAATAATAATAGTAGTAGTACAACTGGAAGCATTTGAATTCAAGTGGCGATATTCTACATGATATTCATGAAGATGTGTTAATTTCGCGGGCACTCGTACAATTTAGGCCCCCTACTAAAATATTAACTTCGATCCGGGGGTCTTTGCAAATGGTCCGATGACCCAGCATGAGGAAGTAGGAATACAGATGACCGCATATCGGTGGTTCCCTTTAATGTTTGACTAAACAAAAATATGCTAACCGATAATGACTGCAGCCTTTATAGAATAATAACGAAAATTGAAGTATTACATATTTATCTGTAAAATTAGGCTACCTTCAGATAAAAGCCACATGTTGTAAAACTGTCATAACACTATTTGATACATACGCCAAGATTGAATTTTCCATGGAAGCCGTATTACTACGTAAGTACACTGAAAGAAACATCTATAAGAAGTCTTCCCTGCAAAATTATTTTGTATAATTTCCGTTAAGTGTGGATACTTTGATTTTAGTGGTAACTTTGACCAACTCGGGATATTTATTTTGGTGCCACTTGGTGAAGAAATGGTAATCATTATCTGGATGGATCAAACTTTAAGGGTTTAAATATTTAACTAGAATCATTTAATTCTTCTCTAAATTTACCCAAAACGAATACTTTGAGCCGGTCAAAGTTACCCCTGTAGTCTGTGTTTAGTCTGTGTTGTTTATAAAACAGCGAAGTTAACCTGCAACATGCCTGTCGAAACTTCACTCACACCTGTGTACTTCGCTGCTCTTGCAGTTGCTATCTGCAGAGGCTCGAGCAGACACTATTTGTCGCTCCTTCATCACAACACTGAATCACGATTTTTATTATTTCCCGCTCTTGGCTCTGCATCACTTTTCCGAGCCTCTACGAGCATTAACTGAGTGTCGATGTTTTCCTAACAGCCACTACACGGCTCGCGACTGTGTGTCGCCTCTTTATCACCTCTTCCTTCCCCTGTCCCTCTACCACGCACCACCGCGCTGACAGAAGCCAACTTAACTGCCCTATATTGTGACAGTAATTATAAAACTATAATATATTTATTACATAGAGGGATATAGTAAAGTATTATTACTATTTGCTGTATAGTAGTGATAAAGAAATACAACATAGTGAGGTGACATAACGGTAACAAGTTAAACTGGCATTCGTGAGGACCTGCGTTCGATCCCCGGCTCCGGCCATTCTTCTTATCGGTTTTCCATGGTTTACCAAAATCTTTCCAGCCGAATGCTGGAATGGTTTCTTAACAAAGACCATGGCCAACTCCTCTTCCAGCTTCCTGTCATTGTACCAAGTTGTGTGTTACCGTCTCTAATGACCTCGCTATTGACAAGACGCAAAGCCCACTTACTTTACCTAAAGAAATACAACATGTAGCAGGCAAATATTTATGCAAGATAAGTACATGCACGTTGTATTGTCTTGCGGCAGCTTAGTTCTAGAGCTAGCTTGACGATAGGCACTACTAGCAGGGCAAATTCTTGTGAGAGTCGCATTCTAGTGATTTCCAATAATTACTGTTTAAATTATGGCGCCAGGAAGTAAACACTTAATACAAATGAAAAAGAATGTAGATAGCTGTCGGTAGTCAAGGTTTTGAGAAATAGAAGACAAGTGTATCACAACCTGGAAGTGTTCATTTAACTAGTCAGCAATGATAAAATGTAGTTGTAAATTTTACTTGTAGGAAACTGGATTTAATCAAAACTGTCCACAGGAACAATAATACTGAATGATTATCTGGTGTTTAAGCCTAACAAAATAAATATGTGTACTTTATACTTTAATGCAGCGAAATATTTAAACACACACAAACACACACGTGTGTGTGTTTCTGAGCCTCAAAAATCTATAGTTAGATTGAAATTTTTTAAAGCAACAAGTTGTGCACATCTTTAACATTTCGTAATAATGAACAATGTTATTAATAATGGTTTTACAACGCGGTATATCAATAGCTTGCTAAATAAATTAAAGGATAGGATTTTTTCTTACCCTCGACCGAAAAGGACAGGTGGAGTAAGTTTGAGGATTACGTCTGTCAGTGACTTCGTATCTCCCAAACGGATGGACCGCGTTTAGTGCATCTTTTTATTGAAAGCTAGTTTTATCGTTATGGTTCTTAGCTATAGTTGATGATAAACCATACAACTGTTTAAATGTTGCCAGTTATTTTCCGAATCGGTGTGATAGTTCCATTGACTTATTGAGGGAGATTGTCTATCCTTTTTTATATTACTAGCTGCACAGGCACTGTTTTGTCTGCGTATGACGATAACTTACCGTGTCAATGGAATATCGAGGACATGGTGACTTTTCACTCCCAAAGCATAATGATACATCACCAGGTTTATTAGATATCGAGGATGTATGGAAAATCTGCTATACCTCTTCTGACATATAAGTGTGTACCTAGGAGAATCCACCTTTAAATTTTCTTGCTTCAAATATAAAATCAACTCATTTGCCAGTTGCAACTAATATCTATGTGTGAATATTATCACACTAGTACTCCGTCGTCTTGCCTTACACAGGATTCGAACCCGAAACTCCTACCAGTTTCCCAAACAACTACGCTAAGATAAGTCATCAGAATTCTTAAGAATGTAAAGTGTATATCACGACCGTAGAAGATGTTTGGACACTCGCCTGGAAACTCGACCTCCTTGCTGTTTGGCTGCAGTTCACCAAGTTACCGAGAGTGTTGTGCGTCATTGGCTGCAATCAGGGTGGTCGGGCTCAAACTACGCCCACTTCCATCCCACAAAGATAAACAATTTATCAAAACCTATATTTTTTATCAATTTATGAAATACTTCCTTCGCTCACAATCATAAAGCATGGCTCCAGCAATCTTTATTTACTTTATAATGTAAATACTAGAAACACGTGGGCGGAGTTTGAGCACGGCCGCCTTGACTGCAGCGCCAATAAAGCACAACATTCTCGGTAACTTGGTGAACTGTAGCGAAACAACAAGGGGGTGAAGCAAAATACATTGGTAGATAGGCGAGTGTCCAGACCTGTACTTTTGCGACCGTGGTATATATACAAACTCGTAGCAAACGAGGTAAACATATCAATAGGGCGGCAAAAAGTAACACATTTAAATCATTTTTCCATTGACATACCTGCTTTTTCGAATTTCTGAAACATTTTACATCATTCCACCGCCAAAATGGTCAAATTTGGAAAAGTAACGAATACTTTTAATTATGTACTTAAGTAAGATTAATTAATTTTTCAAAAATCATCTTGATATACTAACAGTTTGATTAGATACACAGGATTAATTGAAACTAGGTATTATTCTTTTAATACCAGTAGATGTAGAATCGCAAAATATCCTTAAACCCTTTTATGGGGATATGCGTCTTAATTCAGTGGCATAAATAATCTCAACGCCAAATTTCGAAAAAAAAAAAAAATATTGCGTAGTACATTTTCGTAAATTTCATTTGGAAGCATAAATCACTTCGACAACACAACGGGTTTAATCGCTATGATGAAAACACATTTCACGCCTTTTCAACCACTTAATTTTGGAGTTTAGAAAATCCGTTCTTAAAGGATGGCTACGGCGTAAGATAAAACCGCCCTCAAAATTTGATGTCTGTAGGTCCAGCGATTTGGAAATGCTTTGATGAGTGAGTGAGTGAGTGAGTGGGGCACTCATTTTGACTATCTGCCCGGCCACGCCTTTGCCCGCGTTGAATGTTTGAAGGAAATACTATAACGGTAGCTTATCGTGTTATTGAGAACTTGGCGAAAACACGTTACGACTTTTCACCCCCAAAGTATAACGATATCTCACTAGGTTTATGAGATGTCGAGGATTACTGGAAAACTAATTTGTACCCATTTTGACCACTTAGTGGTTACCTACGTCGCAAAGGAAGTGCACCCTGATTTTTCATGCATAAAATAGAAAAGTAACACTTCTGCCGACTGCCACTAATGTGTGCGTATGCTATCACAGCAGTTCCCCGTCGCATCGTCTTACACGGGTTTCGAACTCAAATCCTACCAGTGTTCCAATCAGTTACGCTAAGATGCAACTTATGGGCAATAATTTGTAACATTTTGTTATTTGTGTCACTACACAAGACAAACATTGCAGTACAAATGCTGAGATGAACATCTTAGGTTCATTTTAGAGCTAAAAATGTCCTGCAGTGTGCCACAAATTACAAAATACTGAAAATTATTGCCAATATGTTGCTGTCAAATTTATTCAAACTTATTTGAAATGAAGTATACCGCTGTCTTAGAATTACAGGCCGACACTAGACTATCTACCAATACTATTGAGTTGACACCTTTATGACTGGCAGTTCTCCTAGCAGCTCCGACACGAGTTTGCGTCTTGTAGATCCATTAGCGCAATGTTAAATCAACACCAGAGTGCCAGTGGCGCCAATCAGTGATATGAGGGTCAGTTTTAAGCGCAAGTGTCCAGACCTGTTCCTCTATGGCCTTGGTATTTACAAAGGCGTTCCCAAAGATACATTCGTATCAATAGGACGGCAAAAAGTAACCAATATTAAATTATTTCCTTGTGGTCATACCTGCTTTATGTGATTTATGGAACATTTTAAATCTTACCACCCCAAAATTTTTCTAATGATAAAAAATTACGAAATAACTTTCTAGGTATTTACGTAACCTTGATTCTTTTTCATAAATCATCTCAATATCTCAACCGGTTTAAGAAATACAGGTGATTGATTGAATCCACGGTTTAATTTTTTAATACCCTTAAATATTGAATGAAAAAAACTCCTGAAATGACTTTATTGGGATCTGCGTAAGCTTCATTACGAAGCAGAAATCACCGCCATATGTGGCTTTCAAGACACCACGCACATTGGAAATTTTAAAGTCCTAAAAAAAAAACCTATATTTAGGGGCGTTGTTTCTCAAGATAGAGGCAACGGATTCGTTCAAAATTGTGTGTGTAAAGTAATACGGTCGCCGCTTAAAGTGCAACAGTTTAAACATTACAGCAGGAACACTACACTTACGTTTACGACTTTGGGCACGGAGGCGATATCACAATACATGTGTCGACCTGCGTTGCTCGTCTCACACACACGAGCATACCCTTCACTAGGAAGCTGTGACAGCAGATGCGGAGTTACAGAAGGTGGATACGGAGCAGCGTCTGAATTAAAGTGGGAAATGGGAGAACACCAATAAAACCTACCTACCAGTGGCATCTTCCATTCACGACACTCGCATTCAAAAATCCGAGTAACCCCAACCGTAATCACACCTGAATAGCCTTTGTGAGATACGAACGCTATACTCATTCGACTGCCACTGCCCCATTTTACATACGTAAAAAGGGAAGACCTTGGCGTTCTCGTAGAGTTCCTAGCACTTCGCATGGAAAGCATGTTACACGTGTTTCCGGTAGGACAATAGTTGTGTTAGCTGTGTTGTTATACATTGTATGCAATTCGTTACGCAGTATGGGGTACACTTGGGATGATTATGCAGATATGTATCTTATATTTGTTAAGTGTCGATGTGTGGCCTACATGGCTGTACGTGTGTATGCAGAACGCTATCCACTTCAGCGCTATTCATACCCCAACGTATTTGTACGCCTGGACCGTCGTCTCAGACAAACAGGACTGTTAGCTACCAACAGGCATGGTACTGGACGAAATCGTTTTGTCAGGACGCCGGTGAACGTTCAACGTATTATGCAGGAAGTGTATGCTGATCCTCGAACATCAATCCGTATCAGGACTGTGCATAACGTTTTACAGGGGGAAGACCTACATCCTTTCTACTTCACAAGGGTACAACTGTTAAGACCAGACGATCACCAACTGAGACTAGACTATTGCACGAGGCTTTCGCAACAGCTTCAACAGGACCCACATTTTACTTCATCAGTACTGTGGAGTCACGAGGCCACATTCACAAATGAAGGCGTGTTAAATATCCACAATGCCCATTACTGGGCTCTTGCGAACCCTCATTGCCATCGTGGACGGGCCTTCCAACAGCGCTGGTCAGTAAACGTGTGGGCTGGTATTTTAGGAAATCGCACCAAAGGACCGTATTTCCTTCCTTACAGACTAACTGCTCACACGTACCTTACGTTTATGCGTGATGTACTTCCAGAACTCATGGAAGAGGTTCCACTTCAATTAGATCAACGGATGTGGTTTCGTCACGACTGGGCACCGGCACATCAAGGGCGGGCTGTGAACCAGTACTTGAATGTCATATGGCGGCCGTTATGGACCCGTGAGATATCCAGCAAGGTCCCCGGATTTGAATCCTATCGACTTTTTTCTACGCGGCCATATGAAGTCTGTAATGTATGAAGGCAACCAACCTGAAGACATATTTCAATTAATCGGCCGCATAAAAGCTGTGGTTCTTGCAGTCACCCAGGAAATGCTGCTAAACGTTCAGAGAGGTTTTATGCATCGCCTTGAAATATGTATTGCAGATAATGGAGCCAACTTCGAGCAGTTGCTCTAGAATTGCTACGTACTATGTATTTGAACTAGTACATTATTTGGTTTTCATTACATGTTGTTCTTGTCATAAATTCTATTGACTTACACTTAAACACGCGTGTGTCTTAGCTGTCAATTTTATCACTTTTAGTTCGCACAAATTAAAATTGTCCACATTTGTAAAAGGAATGTGACAAACTTACTGCTCTCCTCTCAAGTGTAATGTGCCTTCAGACGACTTACAGTTTACGTTGAAGGGCTGACCAAACAATTAATATAATTATGATAAGTTGCTGTAGAATACTGGGATTTGACGCTCTGGTATTCGACTAACATCTACCACTGGTTAATTTATGCTTAATGTTGCATTACGCCTTCTTTATTAAATAATAGCATGTAACTTACGATACGTAGTTGCGTAATCTCACGCGAAAGTATATGGTAAAACGTTTGTGACAGGGGTTTTCCAAATAAGTTTTACTTGTAGCTTAAGTTTACAACAGAATAAAATCACATTATTCTAGCTTACTTGTCGATTCACTGAATAGTATGCTATGATTTTCCATATCAATTATCATTTGAGCCCTAAAAAATATCCGCACATTAAATTTGAAAAGGTCATTGTATCACTTTACATTGATACCAATACAGATGTCCACATTGGTAACGGTAATCTGACAAACATTAATGTTCTACCAGTACACTTACTGCTGTCCTCTCACACGTGTAACATGCTTTCAGTATGATGTTGCAGAAACATCTACGTAAATTTACGATGGCGGCCTAGTAAAACACGAATAAAATGATACAGCACACTTAGGGTCGCAAAGGCTGGAAAGTGCCCGTAAATTCATCCACAATGTAAGATTTTGAGGGTCCCAAATTGCGTTAAAATAGCATTAGAAATGAAATAGTAACCACTGCGATTAAGGGTAACTCAGATGATTATGGACTTGGCCGGGAATGAAAGGACAAATAAAGGACAGAGGAAGCTGCAGTTTCCCCAAATATCCCGTGTATCTTGGGTATCGCCACATACGAGTCTAACACATGAGATCCTGGGAGAGACCTCGACCGAACATAATTTCGGAGCGATGCGATCGATGCACATCTTCTTCTCGCCGTACTGTTAGCATGGCCCACTTGACACGTTATTTGACGTGGATACTGCGCCTTGTTAGTATTTCTACGCATATTGCGACCCTAGAAGACAGCAATTTGTGTATGTATATATGTATATATCACAGGCAACAGATATCTGTAATTATATGTATGATTGTTGTACCGGTTATCATTATTAATCACGTCTGGTCATTTCAATTTATATTACTATACAGTTGTTAATAAGTGAATCTGTGACAATTTACATGATATACATGGCCTAAATGCCCGTAAAACACAGTTGTATAACGCAGCACCCTTGTGGGAGACAACCCGCATTGCTTACGTTACACAGGTTGCATAGCACAAGGTGTTAAACGTAACTTACGAAAATGCTTCACAACGAATTTGACCGAGAACGAGAGCCCTAAGAGTATCACACAAAGAGAACATTTTTTGTTCCTTGGGTGGTTTTCTTTATAAATCGCTCAAAATAATATGTTTTAAATGCGTTGCTACCACTTTTTGCACAAATATTTGGATTATTTGATTCCGCCAGTGATTAAATACTGTTTAGGCATGATTTAACAAAATGTCCACGGGCCCTTTTGACAACTTCGTTCATGTAAACTTTACACGAAATAATTGTTCGTTAATGATGCATTGATTTTTATTTACGTTCGCGAACATATTTTCAAATTTCATACTTTAAGCCTACATAGCGCCCTTAATATCCACTTAAGACTATAAGTCGTACGTTTTCGGCATATTTTTTCATCAGGAATCACCTTCCAAATGGTGTTTATTTAATTAAGAATCACCTGTATATATGAAGAACGACACCCAGTCCTGAACCCCGAGAGGCAATTGTAAGTAACCAAACCCGAGACACTTGGTGCAGCAGCTAGAATCTCTTAACCACTGAACTAAGTGGTCTGGTTGTTAGTGTAAAAGGAGCATTATTACCAAATATCGTACGACGACAAAATGACAGTCATAAAAAAAGTGAGGCCGGTTCTAATATGTTTGACGCCTTTGTCTGTCTGTTGCTTCATAGTTCACAAATGAAAGAACTGATTTCAGTGTTTTTTTACATAACAACAAATACTTCAATAACCTGCACGAAAATAAATATTATGTTATTAAGGAATCGTTTTATGTGCTTTTTATTTTTAGTTTAAGTGTTTTTATTAAAATACTAAAAGTGTGGTTTAATCGAATTTGCACTATGCAACGTTTGTTTTCTATTGAACGTATTTAACTCAAATAAAAATTATTTTAGACTGTTGAAAGTTAATTAAAGGTACGCACTTTACTGCGGCAATAACGTTCAATGTATTATGGACTTGCGTACAGAAGTTAATGCATGTACGTAATTACCCTTTGCGAACAAGAGAGTATTGCCCCTAGCGTGTTAAATAATGTTTTCACCAACTACACTAAAAACACACACATCCGAGAAATTTTCAGATCCTGCGTACTTGCTTATAATTACACAGACACTCTATGTAGATTAACTGCTGGGCCTCTTGAGATAATCCGCAAAGTTTTTGTGATGCAAGCGAAGTTTGTATATTTACTTTCGCCCATTTCAATCATGTAGCATAAATATGTGTGAATCTACAGCATATGTTATGAGAGTTCAATGTTAGATTCTTGAAAAATGTGAGAATGAAGACTGTGCTAATTACCATGTACAATTAAAGATTTAAGAGCTATGCCATTCATAAATATTATATCTTATCATACTAGGAGGCGTACGGACGATGTTGTAGCGTTCTGTATTTCGTCTCTTCTACACGAAACCACCTAAATGTACTGTCAACATGTTTGTCTAAAAAGTGAACATACAGTTGAAAATACGCTTGTATAGTTTAAAAAAAAGCATCACGTTTTTTAGAACATGAATTTTGGGACAAACTACACAAAACTAATAACACGTTTAGAAGTTTCAGCATGCGCACACAAAAGTTTTCAGACACCGACCATTGCCACACCAGTGCTACCATTTCGTATAGGGAGAATACATTTAAAATGGCAGTTAGATCTGTCGTGCTGTTGTGTAACTAAATAAAACGTTAGTAGATCATCGCGACAGATCACATGACGCTTCTTACGTTTGAAAATGGAAATAAACGGCACGAAAATGTTCTCTCGTCAGAAAGAAACTAAGAAGAAATGGTTTCTGGTGATAAAAGAGCGAACTACGTCAAACAGATCACAATAACGTGTGACAAAAAAATTGTATGTTTAGCCTATCCGAGTTGTCTCGTGCATATAATCTAGGGAATAAGACAAACGGCTTGTCCAAGATATCGCGGGAAAATACCTGAAGGCATTAAAAACAATTACACTAATTTTAACTGCGGGTCAACATATAACCAGCATGTACAGAAGTTACTCTATTTCACTTAATTGACATGGATACTAGTCGCATGCACTAATATCTAACCCACGGCCGTAGAAGAACAGGTCTGGACACTCGCCTGGATATTTGACCCCTTTGTTGTTTGGCTGCAGTTCACCAAGTTACCGAGAGTGTTATGCGTCTTTGGCGCTGCAGTGAGGGTGGTCGGGCTCAAACTCCGCCCACTTCCCTCCCACTTTTTTCCAGTGTTTACATTATAAAGATACACAGCTTATCAAAACGTATTTTACTTATTAGTATACGAAATACTTCCTTTGCGCATAATCATAAAGCATGGCTCCAGCAATCTTTATTTACTTTACAATGTAAACACTGGAAAAAAATGGGTGGAGTTTGAGCCCGGCCACCCTGATTGCAGCGCCAAAGACACACAGCATTCTCAGTAACTTGGTGAACTGCAGTCAAACAACAAGGGGTTCAAGCAAAATAAATTGGTAGATAGGCGAGTGTCCAGACCTGTTCTTTTACGACCGTGGTCGTGACTAATCATCATATGATTATAATGTTGAAGTTGTGCTATACGTGCCTATACCTTGTAGATTCCTCATAAGATGATCATGGGGTAGGCTACCTGAAAAAGGCCGTAAAAAATATCTACGTACTTTCGTCATGTTCGGTTGCGAGAAAATAAATTTAATTGTTAGCAGAGGATTTTTAACAGAGTACATACGCGTGTATCGTTCTTAGAATATTTTTGAATAAACGCTCATCTATCGAACCTGTCAGCCGACGGTCTAGGCTTGCTATCACCTTGACGATCATTCTCTTGAAGACAACACTTAGCAACCACTAGATCCATACATAAAAGCGAGAGGAAAACTCAAACTCAGGTGATTTTATTACTCCCTCACGCACACTCAAGAGACCTATTAGCGTGTTAGGAAGACCAGAGCTGGTCAAAAGAGTGGACATTCAAGCAAAATGAGAAGACTGTGCGTGGAGAACTATTATATTAATCCATGCATGCACTAGACACGTGAACACGTCGTTACGACTGAATACATTAGCAGTTATTTCGGGATTGTCGCATAACTTTATACGGTGCGTTTGCTTGAACGTTTTGTTCTGTTCCAAGACGATAGTGCGTCATCACACACGTTCACAGCCGCTAAGTAAGAGTTGGATTGCAATCGACCTAATTTTGGGTCACGCTGTCACCGGTATCGATCTTTCTGGGCATATCTGGGATGTCTTAGAACACGCTGTTTAATCCTAAGAACAGCTACTAACTTACAAGTCCTAGAAACTTTAAATTCATATAAAATGAAAATCAGTAAGCCAATTAAAACACAACACACTGTATTACGCATAATACACTATCTCATTTTGACCAAGGCAATGTAAACCACCACTTGCACCAATCCATTTTTACAAACCCATATTTCATCGGCAAAATCAAACTTGAAATTTTTCTGCTCGCAGTATGTGCACAATAATAACATCAGTCTTGTTTGATAGTCTCATGAGCAAGCACAGTTTTCCAACAAATTATACCGTGAATATGTAATAATGTAATTTTTAAAATATTTTTTCTCGGAAACGCAGGATTGTGATGTTTACAAAAAAAATTTGACAACTTCTAGATTTAGCAGTTGAACCTTGACATGCAAAACGTAACATAATTTTTAAGAGTGTTTAATCCATTAAGTATCATTTAAATAATCACCACAACTAGTCATAATATTGCGCAATTGTTCACTGGCGTAATTGGTACTTCTTGAGCAGCGTGCCCTTAAGGGGTCCGCCTCGTGGCACATGTGTTCGTGTGAGTGAGGTATGGTGCTAAGGGCGACGTCGTATGGGCCATACAACGGTGCGTCGCCTCTACGCTTAAGGCCTGCAGTCTTCGCGAATAAACAAATTTCCTATGGGACTTTAAGTGGTGACCCTATTGTTTTATTTAAGAAATCACTTTACTAAAGTCCAATGCACTACCCTTAAGTGGTTTCACATGTATTCGGCTAGTATATTTTCCGCTATAGCAACCTGAAAACCCCGTTTTAACCCATTTTGATGTGCCCTAAAAGGGGATTTCTAATGCGTATGTTGTCTTGAAAGTACTTAAGGGCAATCGTCTGAAGTGTGTTCTTTTCGTAGAGAAACGGCGTGAACACACGTGTTTCAGTTTCGGTGTAAAACGTTTTCTTAAAACACGCTGCAGTGTGATTTTATGGCAACGAGGCGAGCCCCTTAATGCGATGGATCTTATTACTATGATTGATCTCGAAAAGTTGCTATAATTTCGTTGAGGTGATTGGGTTTTTCCATTTGGGTTAGAGTTAAGTGTTTTACTGCCGATTGTTTAATTGTTTAAATCTATTTACTCAGCTCATGCCCATTACAGAACCAACTGTTGTAGTGATGTAAGGTAGGGTAAACGGGCTTTGTGACTCATCGACGGCGAGGTCATTATAGACAGTGACACGTAACTTGGTACAATGACAGGAACTGGGAGAAGAGTCGGCCATGGACTTTGTTAAGGAACCATTTCAGCATTCGCCTGGAGTTGTAATGAGTTATTTTAAAAACTATACAACCGTAAACTATTCACGATATTCGTTTTTGTTTCTGTTACTGTTGTTAAGAAGGCAAATTGGTCAAGATACTAAAAAAAATTATAATAAATAAAAAATAATTAAGTGTTGCTTAGGAAAAAAATACGAGACTAGTGAAATTGAATTCACACGATTGTTTATTTTAATTTGTTTATTTATTTTCAGAGTTGGGGGAATGAGGTGAAGGCCGATAAGATTGGAGCTGCTGAAGGAGATGCAGAATACTGGCCAAGATGGAGAGTATTCGAAGTTTCGGCTAAATATCAACTTGGATGTAAATGGCCCTGAGACTAAGAGTAAGTAAGGGAGTGTTTTGATTTTATGATACCCGCCGTTAACAGTGAGTAATCCTCTGGCTTCGGTATTTAAAGCTGTCGAAATGTTCAAAACAAAGATTCTTGCTAACATTCTAGTCAATTGTTTACTGACACATTATAAATATTTGTTAGGTTTTAATTTATCCACTGGCTAGGCCATATCTGACAAACCTTGTACGAAATAAGTAATAATGCGTCAATAAAATATGAGCTGCATTAATTGAAGACACCACGTTGTCTGGATTGTTGCAGCGTTTTATGACCAGAGGTGCTGTGACGGATAGACGAAAAGAGCTCTTGTGCTCGACACTGAGTTGTTATATTTTAAATGGCAGCAGGGGAGACTGACAGTGTTTGGTGAAGAGATAAAACAAATCTGACGCCTTGCTGTGGCGCGTGACGTTCGGGCGACAAGAGACAGGCGGGGATAGGGAAAAGCAAACAAGTATTACGGACGAGGGTATTTTGAATAAATCTCCATTCCCGACGCATCTGCTTCCTGCAGGAGTGGAAATAAAAATTCACGTGTTTTCTTCTCGCCTTGAGACTGATAACAATGTGCTCGAGCTGAGCAAAAAAAACAGCTGACCATTCCTGTGATGACTCAGCATGGACTTAATTAAATATTCCTGTAGCTACAATAATTATGCATAGCGTAAATACACCCTGCACAACGTAGTATTTATTGTTGGTAATGAAAAAAACTCTGGTTTCGATTTAAAACAAATCGTCGGTTCAGAGTTGATATCTCGTATCATATTTTAAAAATATTCTATAAGTATTCATACCTCGCAAAAACATATATAATGAATGCGATACGATAAATTTATCTTTGCTTAAAATTAATTTTCTGACCTACTTAACCTCCAGGACAGATACATTGGCACACTGTTATATGTTTTACGATAGCTGGGAATTTATTTATCGCTCCTGTAAAGTCGTGAAAATATTCATACGAGGTCTCCATTCTTAAACGACGAAATACTGTTTTGTGTCACTAGAAATATTTGTTTGGTTAAATTAACGAAGGCGTGGAAAACGTAGTCAGCAATTTTCACATAAGAATAGCTACAGAACTTTCTCTCGAACGCCGCAAATAATACGACATACCCATTTAAATTGAATACCTAACTCAAACACACACACACATATACATACATGCACACATGTGTGTATATATATATGTATATATATATGTATATATACAAACAGATAAAAATCTAAATAATAGAAATATTTGTTTGCGCCTTGTTTTATTTGACCCGATTAAATTTTGGAATTTCTTGTTGTGTATGTATACCGTTGACTAAAGCATACTCTGCTTATTTATGGTTTTCTATTATTTGTTTAGTTTTCTTTGACAGTCATTCATTTCGCAATGGAGTATGTCCAATCAACTAAATCCAGTCACGTCTTACATTTTAAGACACCATGTTACGAAAACGACACTTTCATACATGTAATTTACTTGGGTCATCTGATGAGACGTGGCACCATCCATAATCCTTTCGGTTTGACATTGATTTTTTTGCGAGTTGTGAATTAACTATATCTTAACAGTGTACTCGATCCCACAACTGCTCTGTTTGTAGGATAGACATTGCACCCAGCATCACTTACAATGACGTTGATTAGGAGGTTGATGAAAAAGCGCATATTCACAGAGACAATTCCGTGTGTTTATATCACAGGAGAGTGCTGGTGCTTACAAGTGCTGTGTTTGTAGGGAAGATACTGCACCCAACGCCTGTTACAGTGTTGTTGAGTACAGTGTCGGTTCGTAGGTTGTTGCCAGGGAGGACACAAGTTGCAGAGAACTGTACAGGGTTGTGCGTTAGTTGACGCTACATCCACTAACACGCTGGTATGTAGGTGCTGCTTATTGCTGTCTGCTCACTACAGAATTAGTAGCCAGTAGATATTTCATGATCTTTGGTAGAGGTAGGAAATTTAGAGAAAAAAAAATATTTTTGCAGCTCTTTGTTTTAGTGTCTTACGTGCGCACCTTCATATTTGATAGGTATATGTGGTCAATGATTGGATGCCGTAATACCCGGCGTGTGGATGTTAATCCCGCAAATCACAGACGAGTTGTGTGGCAGTTATCCGTGTACTGATTGACACAGTCAAGTGAATAACGACTTTGCACAAAAACACTCTGTCAATAGCCATGAAGTTGAGCTGCAGGTGTGCACGTAAGGCACTGAAACAAAGTCGGGCAAAAATCATTTAACCAAAAAATTCCCGTCCCTAATCATTACGACGGCGTGTGCACAGGGGGCCTATGCTGGAAAATACAGCTCGAGCATTCGTGTACGAGCTATTTCGAATGGTCGGATTCGCATACGAACTGGGGGCCTAAGCTCGAGTTCATGCGAGTAGAGCTCGTATGCGAGTCGTCTCGTACGACGCAAAACGTATACGAGACGAAGATTGTAAGCTCCAACACCAGCTACTCGTATACGCCTTACGTATTCGAGGGGAGTAGCGTTCGAGTGGAAGTGTGTATCGTTTAGTCAGGTTGGCATCCATGAAGCGAGAAAGTAAAAAGTTTTGACGGGAGGCCGCCAATCACAAGACCAGTTCATATTTTGACACTTGCGTGGCGGTGAATTTAAAAATCGTGGAATTGAACAAAATGAAAACGGGCAAAATAATATTACTTTGGAATTTGTTAAGTATTTATCGATTTAATACATATATGTTGTTGCCTTTTGTGAACACATAAATCACTTTGAAAGAAAGTGAAATATTTGTAATCTTTCGTATATAGATAATACTTAATTATAAAAAATAATAAGATGTTTAACACAACTTTTCTGGCGTAGTATATGAAACATTATCGTGTACAAAGACATTGATTCTAAAAATAAAATTATTTATAGTTACGAACGTTGCCATCTTTATGTTTCACTTTTATGTTATATTTTAACAATGACTGGAAACAAATTTCAATAATATATCGTATATCACCTACCACAATGTAACCGAATGTATTTGATTTAACACTGTAAAAATATTAAACCTGCTCAATGCAAGCTAACGGCCGGTTTGACAGCAAGAGTAGCCAGAATGTTGCAGAAGGAAATGATGACACAACTTAATTCATTCTGAAATGACGGAACGTAAAAAAGAG